>CAKAOI010051433.1:58603-72961 GCA_916701655.1 Sebastiscus albofasciatus | reverse complement strand
GATCTTATCACGATGCTATCTTATTGCTATTTCAAACATTCTGCGATAAGATATATTGCAATTTATTACCTTTTTTCATCTACAAATTATGCTTTTTATCATATGTGTTATCTAATAAGATAGAGTTTTCACTCTGTTCATCTCAGAGTTTTCATTCACATATCAGAGGTCAGAGGTCAGAGGTCAAGGGACAGCTTTGAAAATGGCAGTATTTCCAAGCCAAATTATCATACATTTTGAGTGTTATTTAGCTTGTTCTTACCGACAAGCTAAAATGAAATGGTACCAATGGATTCCTTAGGTTTTCTAGTTTAATATGATACCAGTATCTTCACTCTAGCTTGAAGACTGAGTCCGCTACAACATCTGAAAGACAGAATAGCGTGAGTCATACACTGTAAATCTAAGACCATTTACATATAAATCACAAATGAAACATGTAATTTTACGTTGTAAAAGCCCACATTTACATTAACTCTCAGAAGTTTTGCAAAAAATAGTCATAAACATCTAAAAAACGGAATAATTATCTTTAAAAATGATCAAGAAAAGCTTAAATACAGATAATTATGATTGTGATTACAAAAAATACTGTAAATCTAAGACCATTTACATATAAATCACAAATGAAACATGTAATTTCTACATTTTTTTTCTGAAATACAGACAAAAAATGTAAAATTTCTTGAAAAAAAATGTAAAAAAATGTATTTTTTACAGTGTATAACCAAGGTAGACAGGAAACAATGAAAGAAAGAAACAAAAAAATAATTTTAAAGAACCACAGCAGACATGTTAGACATTATATCAAAATAATAAAAGCTGACATACCAAATAAACAACTCAAATATACAGTATGCAGCAGAGAATAAAGTGTATCTTCAGGTTGCGTAAACAGCAACTCCTTATTTTCCAGTTCACATAGCCTCAAGGACATTTCTTCACCGCGGTTAACTCCCCTTTTCATGTGTAATTACAGCTTTTATCCTGCGTGCGTCTCAAATTCAGCCTTCAGACTGATCAGATGTAGACAGTAACAAATGAAACATGAAAGCCCTTTTTACAACAGTGTGTGAGTAATGATAGCGTCTCTATAGAGCACTTTAAAAAGCCTCATAAAGGGCAGCTGTGGGTGTTTCCTACCTGCTGCCAGCTAGTTGAAGGTGACAGCGGAAGTGTTAAAGTGTTTGTATGATCTCATGCTGAGGGGTGAGAGGATGTTTACTTTCCATCTTTCCATCTTTCTATTCAATCTGCCGTCTAAAGCGGCCGGTCAGAAGCTGCTCGCTGTTATACTGGGGGATGCTTTGTTTTCCCAGCTGCAGAGCTCAGGTGGAGATAGCGGTGATAACGGTGGCTGTGGTTTTGCTTCTCCTACCTGCTCCGCTCTTTAAGATCTAATCAGATTGTTACCCACAAATAGCACGTATAGATCAGGCTTCATTTAAGCTTGATTTCTAGATGTAGGAGCTTGAATCTGGCTTCTCGTTGGAGCTTTTTGTGGACATGACATCAGCGAAAACCCCTGAAACATCCCTTAATGACTCGTTTGGTGATGAGACAAAGAGCGGGCGTGTCTGGGTAAAATAATGACACCATTGTTCTTAATTGTTAGTCTGAAGGATTCATATTTGTTGTACATAAAACAAATCCCTTCCTGTGCAGAAGTCATTTGTCCTCAACTGAGAATATGTTGAATCACAAGTTTCGTTGTTTAAATCCGCAGTGAAGCAACTTTGAGATTAGCAAATCAATGAATTAACTGATTGTTTCAGCTCCATTTCAGTCTAAACAGCTTTCATCAGGTGTAAATGTATATAAACTGGGGAAAGAAAGTTCAGAAACTTGTGTTTGGTGGATTATTTCTCTGTTGTTACAATGCTAATTGGCATTGTATTTTACATCGTTGGAAAGCCTGTTTATTTACCTTCACAATGATGCCCAACTTGTAAAGATCATGCATTTGTGGGGTGAGCAGCAGAGCTGATTATGTGGGGAGCGCCCAAGAAACATTTGCCAAAATGCTCTGTCGAAAAAGGTAAATAAACCTTCAAACGATGTAAAATACAATGCCAATTTTTATTTTTAATTTATTTTATATTTTATTTTTTTATTATTTTTATCATTTCATATTTTATTTTTTTAATTTATTTTATTATTTTTATCATTTTATATTTTATTTTTTTAATTATTTTCATTATTTTATATTTTATTTTTATTTATTTATTTTCTGATCCACTTAATTTGGATTATTATTCTTCATTTATTTAGTTATTTATCCCCCCCCCCCGCCCACTAGCGATGCTAGATGTCCAGTGTTTGTTATGAAAATATTCAGACAGTGCGAGTTTTATCACATTGAATTTAGTGATTTTTCTAAAAAAGGATCAATTAAATATAAACTACTGAGCTTTAAAGAGTTACATTTTATTGGTGCAGGTTACTTTTAATGTAATAAACAAAGTGAAGCAGCTTTTCTTTTCCTCTTAAAGTTGTTCAACCATTAAAAACTTTATATAAATATGTATAACACAGGTTTGTGCAGGCTAAAGAACCGAGTTTTGGCAAGGAGATCAACTTCAGCCCGAAGCTAGTTTCATATAAAAGACGTTAAATATCCTCCTTACTCTTGAATGCACATGCCATGATACCCTTTACTGCACCCAACCCTCCGAAACAGAAGCTTTTTGTTCACAGCAGACATTAATCGGTCGCTTTATTTAACTGGGCTCGTTAACTTTACTGGCTGTGAAGCTGCTCTACAGTGAAACCTTTCTGTGTGAACCACAGCTGACTCGTCCATTGTCATCTTTTCCATGTAGGAAGCTCCATGTTTTGCATGGCATTTCATCACGTCAGTGTTTTTATCATTTCCACCACAAAGGGCCAAACAGAGTCATATCATCCAGCTGCCAACACGGAGGCCTCGGACCTCTTTAGGAGTGATTCACGCTGCTATTTATCAGCCAGGAAACGACGCTGACACAGAAGAAGCTCTCAGGCTGGTCGCGGTTTTACTGACATGCAGATTTACTGACATGCAGATTAATGACTGAGGTCCACTTGTGCATGAAGTTAGTTTATAGTTGTTTGTTGCCGCTGCGTTCCAGGTTCAGGGATATGAGGGAAGGTCATTAGATAACGTGTGTAAAAATGCCTGTTTTGGGGCGTTCTGGTGGTCTAGTGGTTAAGACACATACTTCTCTTCTGTGCTCTGTATCTACACTACACTATCACTATCTAATACAGACAAAATGCAAAAAAAAAAACGTGTCAGTGTGCTGACTTGACTATGACTTGCCCCAAACTGCATGTGATTATCATAAAGTGGGCATGTCTGTAAAGGGGAGACTCGTGGGTACCCAGAGAACCCATTTACATTCACACATCTGGAGGTCAGAGGTCAAGGCACTCCTTTGAAAATGGCTATGACAGTTTTTCCTCGCTAAAATTCAGCATAAGTTTGGAGCGTTGTTTAGCCTCCTTCACGACAAGCTAGTATGACGTGGTACCAATGGATTTTCATATAGTAGTTGTAGTAGATAACAATACCAGTATCTTCTCTCTAGCTTTAAAACTGAGCCCGCTACAACCTAAAAATCACAAGTTGCGTTAATGCCTTAAAGAAATTAGTGGCGTTAAAACAAATTTGCGTCAATGGAATAATAGTCAGGTTAAGAACAAGTCCCTCATTTAACCGTATTATCTCAACTGCTTATTATTCCATGTGCAACTTGAACTACTTTTTTATGCCACTGCACACTCGAGTGCACAATATTCAGCAGCTTGTTTAGTGAATTGCTGGAGGGAGTGAAATGTGAAATGATGCACATCAAGTGTCACAATAACATGGAGGAATGTTGGAGGTCAAAATCCAGTTAGAAGCAGCTTTCATTTCTGTGTTGACGTCATATTTTTGGATAAGTTGAGCGGTTAGTTGTCTAATAGTGTCTGTGGTTCAGCGGTTTATGACTGCGGTGTTGTGAACTGCGCTTCTCGAGTATCTGGGCTGCAGGAATTTAAACCTGCAACACTTGAAAGCCTCAAGTTACGAGGCCTTGAATGTCACGTCTCTTCAGGCTCACGCTGCAAAAATGTTCCTCTGACAGGTGAGACCAACAGAAAAACACGGAGGAGACACTTTAATTTATGTCAAAACAGAACTAATATGACCGTAATTGCTTTTAATTTTCTGCTGTCAATCATCTCCTCTCTCTGGAACAAAACTTGTGATTTGTTTTCTCACACTCAGAAGACGCCACCATACTTATACCTCCCATTATTCTGCACAACAAACGTCCTCATTCAACAGACCCTCCACACACACAAGGAGTCGACTGTCTCGTCTCGGAGCTCCCGTGTTGCTTAATGAATCGTGCATTGAGGCTCGATAAGGGGAACCGTCTCACACCCTCTCGTCTGAAAATGCCCTGCTTTTGTCTGTGCCAAGAGCCCACTTGGACATACCGCAGGGCGTAAGGATCTGGGGAGTGTCACGGT
This sequence comes from Sebastiscus albofasciatus, assembly GCA_916701655.1. Lineage (NCBI taxonomy): Eukaryota > Metazoa > Chordata > Actinopteri > Perciformes > Sebastidae > Sebastiscus > Sebastiscus albofasciatus. Next base: position 68,461 of record CAKAOI010051433.1, on the reverse strand, counting down.
GTTGATTTCTGCTGCGCTTCTGCCAAGATGCCCCACGGGGGGACTTTCTTTGCTTCTTCGCTTTGAAGAATTTGAGCTATTTGATGACTTGAAAACACAGCAGCAGGCACACATAGAAATCAGTGAGGAGTGTCTGTGGTTTACTGGAAGATCTCTAGGTGTGTAAAAAGTGAGATTTAAATCAGATTACGCAGCTATCGGTAGAGATATGGTACATTAGTTAATCTCTGTAGAACTCCAGACTTCAAACAACAGGTGGCAGTATTTCATCTGTATTTTTTTTGCCATTTACTGACAAGAAGTACAGCTGCTGCCATCTGCTGGTTCATAGAAGTACTGTAAGTATAGGAATGGATGTGGAGACACATTAACTCGATCCAGTTGTGGAGGCCAGTCAAGTTCTTCCACATCAAACTGGGAAAAGCATTTCTTTGTGGAGCTGGCTTTGTCTTGTTGAAACAGGAAATAGTCTCTTAAAATAGAGAAAATCCTTCTCTCAAGGTGGACAGTATACTCGACAAGCCATTTAGCCGATGACTAAATGTCTTTTTGCTGTTCTAAGATGCACATCTCCCCTCAGATATCATCTTACTGTCTGTCTTAATTGTCGTTTTGCCTTTATTTCATACTTCTCTGACGTTGTCGGAGCCCAATATTTGACTTCACTTCATAATTCCACCAGATATAAGTCTTAATAATAACAATACTGACCACAGAGTAACATGAGCTCACAGTCTAATTATTGAGCCCTGTGTTTTATGGTTGAAGATCATACATGTGAGCGTGTGAACTGTGTGGTATCCCTGTGGGAAACCACACAGAAACGTGATACGCCAATTAAACCGAGAGACGATGAAGCTGCCGGGCCTGAAAAAACACCAGGGACACATTTGCTCCCATCGTCCTGGATCTTTCTGTTTACTCGATAAAGGAGAAGAGGAGCGAGGAAGGCTTTCATGTCTCAACAGAGAGGTGAAATGAGGCAAAGTAAGCTGATGATGAATGGCTTTTAAAGTATGTTGACCTTTTAAGTTGGTGGTCTGTGCGATTACTGTCTGTGTGCGACAAGTTGTAAAGATGGAAGTGCAATCGATCACTGTCTGATTATATCCTGGAGACAGGTATGCACCTCTTCATCCTCCTCCTCCTCCTCACGGTGTCGGACAAAGACTTAATCCCAAATATGGAGATTTTAAATCAATTAAAACGTCTTAACAACTGGATGTAGAGTGATGTTTTTGCAGGTTTAAGAGACTCAAACGTCTCCTGACAGTCTCACAGCTCCAGAGAAATCTGGTTGCCATGCCGATTAGTCACTCGGATAATTTAGCACAGCTGCAATTTATACACCCCCTCTTTCTTTTCTCTCTCTGTCTGTCTATCCTGCATGGCCATAAGTATGTGGACACGGATGTGCATCTGTATTTCTAGTCTTGGGCTGTTTTTTTTATTGTTTGGACAATTTAGCTCCAATTTAAGGGACATTTCTGGGACGTGCTCGTTCTTGCTGAGAGTTAGATGAGACGTTTAAAGTGGCTTTAACTTATCATTATGAAGAATATGTTGATTGCACAATGTAATGGCTGTAGAATAATGACACCTTTGGCATTTACTAGGGCTGCCATGCTCTTAGTTGATGTGACTAATCTGGTAAACACCAGAAATACACTCACCGGCCACTTTATTAGGCACACCTGTTCAATTGCTTGTTAACACAAATAGCTAATCAGCCAATCACATGGCAGCAACTCAATGCATTTCGGCATCTAGACGTGGTGAAGACGACTTGCTGAAGTTCAAACGGAGCATCAGAATGGGGAAGAAAGGGGGTTTAAGTGTCGTTGAACGTGGCATGGTTGTTGGTGCCAGACGGGCTGGTCTGAGTATTAAACTGCTGATCTACTGGGATTTTCACCACAACCATCTCTAAGGTTTACAGAGAACGGTCCCAACAAGAGAACAGATCCAGTGAGCGGCAGTTGTGTGGACGGAAATGCCTTGTTGATGTCAGAGGTCAGAGGAGAATGGGCAGAGTGGTTGGAGATGATAGAAAGGCAACAGGAACTCAAATAACCACTCGTTACAACCAAGGTATGCAGAATACCATCTCTGAACGCACAACACGTCCAACCTTGAAGCAGAAGAAGACCACCCGGTACTAGCAAGGTGTACCTAATAAAGTGGTGCTTTTGTGTGATTCTTTTTTGAGAAACTTACAGATCTGTCGATTAAATCAACTAATCGATTAGTCAACAAAACAGACGACAGAATAAACTCTTAGTCGACTAACAAAAGTCACTATCGCTTCTGTCCAATGGTAACAAAATCTCTTCTGTTGGTTCAAAGTCAAGGTTATCAGGACGTAATCATTTTAAAATGTAGCAGAAAACACCAGCTTGTTCAGGCATCCTGGGAAATTGAACTGAAGTAGCCAGACAGTAGAAGAAGCAGGACGGGAGAGAGTTTAAAAAATGCAGTAAATGTCACAAACTGTATAACCGTTCAAGGAGGAAGCAGACATAACATTCCCACCGGAGCGTTAATGTGCAGCTGTAGCACTGGATTGTATATAGCTGCATGCATATGCACTGTATAATACTCCAAATGGAAAGCACCAGGTGCCTTCATAAACTGACATTCACTTACTCAGTGAAGCAAAACGCCGCAGTGTGTTTACTTACCCTAGTCGTGGCCCCGTGCAGGTCAGAGCAGCTGACAGCTGATCGTGATGAAAAGTGTTGGAATCACAGAGGGAGGGTTAAAACGTGCATGTGGGAGAGTCTGCAGGGCATTTATGGTGATATATTGACCCGTGTGTTGAACATGAACGCACCATATGGGACGATCTTATCAAGAGTTTTGATATTTAAAATGTAGAAATCAATGTTTTTTTATTCTCCTGCTGTGGTGAAGGAAAGAAAGAAATCTCCTGGCATTAAAAAAAAAGAAAACAAACTAGACAGGAAGTCTAGTTTTCCCCCAAACACACACTCTGTAATTGCTTTTGGTAATTACTGCAAGACTGAGACATAAGAGCTTTTCTTTTATTTGTTCCCCGTGCTTCATGTTATCATTTTCATGCTTTGTTTTTGTATAAAAATACCTCTCGTGTGCTGTCAGAACATTGTTTTCAGATGTTGCCCCTTTGCCCACTCTTTTTAAAATAGAACAGAAGATATTTTCCGACTGGATTTTGTACAGTTGTGTCCCAGATTTAGTCTCCTTGCATCCGAAAGACAATATTCTTACTAAGCTGGCTAATGAAGATGATGGCGACGGCCAAAATACCGAACTCGAGGCTTCAAAACGGCAGTCCACAAACCGATGGATGACGTCACAGTGACTACGTCCACTTCTTACAGTGTATGCAGTCTATGGCGGAAACGTGAATGTCCCTATAGAGCCAGCGTTTGGTTTGTCCGTTCTGGGCTACTGTAGAAACGTGGCGGCCGGCTACATGAAGAGGACCCGCTCTATATGTAGATATAAACAGCTCATTCTAAGGCAACGAAAACACAATGATTCTTATTTTAAGATGATTATACACTAAAGAAAACAAACTTATTAATATTATATTCTAATTCTAATTGCACACTGTTCCTTTAAAAGGTTAAACGAGTCTAGATTCACTTGATCACACTGTTAAAGGTCCCATATCATGCTCATTTTCAGGTTCATACTTGTATTTTGTGTTTCTACTAGGACATGTTTACATGCTGTAATGTTAAAAAAAAAACTTTATTTTCCTCATACTGTCTACTTGAATATACCTGTATTCACCCTCTGTCAGAAACGCTCCGTTTTAGTGCATTTCAACGGAATTGTGTTGCTAGGCAACAGTTTGGTTCCATGTTTACTTCCTGTCAGCTGATGTTATTTACATACACTGCAACAGGAAGTAAACTGGGACACATTTAGGATGTTTATGTTTAAAACCGTGTAATGATATAAATATTGTATATTTGTGACATCACAAATGGGCAGAAATCTTAACGGCTAGTTTCAAACGAACAATTTCTGAATACGTGCTGTGTGTATTTCTCCGTATAGGGAGTGTTTTTATAGTTTAACAGTATTTATATAGAACTTGAAAACATGAAAATCTCACTTTTTACAATATGGGACCTTTAAGAAGCTTTGAAGGAAAACTGATCCGCTGAGCAGCATTGTGTTGTCTGTGTTGACCTCAGTGACAGATGGCTTTCACACACTCATCCAAAGCTTCAAATCTGCTCCTCATATCCTGCTCAGCGTCTGGCAGAGTTAAGACATGCCCTGACAGCAGTAGTTGCGTTGTACGAATGCACAAATTATCAAAAATGTGGCAGTTTCCAAACCTCCAAAATGTCACATATGCAGCGTGGGCGTGGGAGGTCTGAGGGCTGGAATGTGCAACAGCTGGATGTCCTGGCTTGGCAGAGGAGGCGGGTATAGCTGGATGATGGGGGCACACGGGGCCGTGTGGAGGAGGAGGGGATCCTCCTTCCCTTATCGCCCATCTGTGAGAACCTGGAAGTGGTACATTTTCCGAAGATTTTCTGTGATGAGGCAATGGAGCCGGTCCCCCGGGAGAGGAGCTTCGATCCAATCAGATACGCCTTCATTCTCTCAGCTGCTGCTGTCACTCCCGCTGTTCTTCTCTCTTCACCAACAGTTTACTTTTGACTGTTTTGGTTTTCCCCCCCAAGCCATTAAATCAGACCAACAGGCCGGTATTGTGTTACTGAACACCACGGTTTTTCCAAAGCCCTCTTTTCCTTTTTATTGTTGTTTCAAACAACAAACTAAATCATATCTGTTCTGCTGCAGGCCAGTCTCAAAGCCAACCTCTGTGTTATCTTAACCTGTCAGCCGCTGTGTCCATTGTTACAGTTTTCATAAAGCCATGTTCACTTATTAACCCTCGTCTCAGTTCAGTTTTAGTGCAATTAATGATTATTTTCTTGATTAATTGACTAGTTGTTTGCTCTATAAAATGGTGAAAAGTGTCAATCAGTGTTTCCCAAAGCCCGAGATAACGTCCTCAAATGTAAAGCTGCAACTATTATTCGATTAGTTGTCACAATTAAATTAATCAGCAACTATTTTGATAAATCGATTAATCGGTTTGAGTGTTTTTTTAAGAAAAAAAAGTCTAAATTCTCTGATTGCAGCTTTTTAAATGTGAATATTTTCTGGTTTCTTTCCTCCTCTATGACAGTAAACTGAATATCTTTAAGTTGTGGACAAAACGAGACATTTGAGGACGTCATCTTGGTCTTTTTCTGACATTTTATAGACCAAACAACTGATCGATTAATCAATAAAATAATGTTATAGGAAGCCACAGCTCTACTCTTCCACACTCACTTGGTCACTTATTATTCCTTTTATTTGAATTTATTTTCTGCCTACTTAATCAATGAAATATATAATCCAAACTGTAAAAACCTCCAGTGAACTTCTTACTGTTGCTCAAATACTCGCTGCTGACTGAGGAGCAGTTCAGCATTTTGCTTCTGACCTTGAGCTTGTTGCTCGTTTCGATACGCATGGCAACTTTGAATTGAGCCGCTGAGCACAAAGCGAACTAAACCTTTTTATTATGGTCTATATATAATCAAAAAACTCCATATTTTCCTGAGGTTATTTCCGTGCAGGACGGGCGTGTCGTTTGTGGTAGCGCGAACGGTTGCATACTTTTTCTCCATGCTGCAGAGACGGTCTTCGAGGACCCACTCATCAACTCACACAGAGGAGGAGTTTTAGTGTGTGTTGGGGCAACTTTGAGCAACCAATGGCATCCATCATCGGTGCAGCAGGCCGGCCTCCACACTCTGGGGCTCCCCCCGTCCGTGTAAGTGCTTTTTCATGATGCACTGGGAGATCTGGAGGGAGGGTCTCTGAGTGTGAGCTCTTGGTTTTCATTCAGTGAGCAGCTTGGATTTGACTGTTGACCGGCTGGCTAACAGGTGGCGTTTGGGTGAACAGTGAGAGCGCTGTGTGTTGCTGTTGAGACACTGTTGTGTGGAGGATTGTTGCAGGAGCCGGCAGCATGTTGAGGATGCAGACTCTTCTCCTGGTCCTCTGTGCTGGGAGCCTGGACGCCTGGTGGTTCGGGGTCCCAATAGCCGTCACAAAGGCCCCAGCGGCGACAACGCCAGCAGGAACGATAGGCGCCAACACGACGACGGTCAATGGCACCACACAGAAGATGGAAGAAGAGGAGGAGGATGACAACTTGTCCGGTGTTGGGGAGGAAATCCTCAACGTGGCCACAGGAATCCGTAAGTTTGTCGAGGCGTGGGACGTGACCCCGACTCCAACCGCCAGGACTACTAACGGAAGCCTGACAGAGATGATGGAGAGCGCTAACCCTAACATGACCGGTAATGCAAAGGGGGAGGGTGGAGAGGGGTCTGGGATGGGGGTATCTGGATCAGGATTAGGGTCTGATCCTGGGTCACATGTAGAAGGTGATAAAATCCTGGCTGTCAATTTAACCAGGACTAAAGCTGATGTTTCTAAAATCAATGAGACTGTTGAGGGCGTTTTGGATTCAACGCTAACCCCGCCTGATAGTCGCATCAACGGTTCTGACCCACATTGTCTCCCGGTGCCGTCTGATTGGCCCATTTGCTCTGGCAAGCGACCCAAATCTTTCACGCTGCCCAACTTTTTCAACCACACATCTGTGGAGGAGGTGGGGGCGGTCCTACAGGAGTGGGCGTGGCTCACAAGGGCGAGGTGTCACCACAGCGCCGGGTGGTTCCTCTGTCTTTTACTGGCGCCCAGGTGCCCGTCACCCGCCGCCGCGCCCCTGCACCTGCCCTGCCGTAGCTTCTGCCAGGTGCTGCAGGACAGCTGCTGGCCGTCTCTGGAAAACGGGCGTCTCCCGGTGGAGTGCCACCTGCTGCCTGAAACTGCGTGCGCGTCAGTTAGTAACCTGAAAGGTAACCCCGGCGGGTTAGAATGTATCCCGTCTGGTGGTGGCGATACATTTTGAATCCGATGTTTGTCGATGTTTAAGCGTTAGTCCGTGTGTGCTTGTGCCGTTTGTTTCGGTAACACACGTGTCCAAGTGCAGTAATTGCTGTTTTGGATCGCTTTAAACACGATTTTGCATGTTTTAATGTAATCAAGTACTTTACATTACAGCTGACCATTTTCCAAACCACGCGTAGTGTTTTAAATGTTTGCACATTTTTTACTCCTGCAGGAACTTGAGTTAAGAGTACTGCACTGATTTAGCTCTCCTGTAACATTTCCAGACTCAGGAAGGACAAAATCGATGCAGCAAAAACAGAGTCTTTTTTTATTCCACACATTCTTCTACTTTGTCAAAACCTGGCGCTTACATTACCCACAGTTCAACTTGACTTGGCGCGCCATTTACCTCGGAAGTCGGAGCTGGAAATGACGTCACACCCGAGTTGACCGTATTCTAGTCCAAGTCAGAAAACTGAATGGGGTTTGCTCCAGCCAGGTTAACCATTGTTAGCGGTACCAGTTGATAACAACACATAACTCTGGTATTTTGCACATAAAAACACCGTAGCAACATGTCCACTGATAGAAGTTGGACAGCACTTTGAGTACGACTGCTTTAATGAGACACAAATAAGACAGAAGTGCTATAAACAGTATGTTACAGTACTACAGCAGGCTACAGACGTCTAGTTGGCTCACTTCTTTAAAACCCCACACCCCCATATTTTGTTATTTTCTAACTTGTAGTCTTCATACACAAATCAAACGATGTCTGGCGGCGTTCCCCTTGAAGCCATCCATCACAGTAAACACCACGTCTGCTTTCATTGTTGTCAGACTTACATTTTTTGTTGCATCTGTAGGTGCAGATTGACATGATGTTTGTGGTGATGAACGCTCTGACTCAGGCATGCTTCAAGTCTCTGCAAGTTCAATTTCCAAGCTGTGCATTGAACTAAAATTATGCCTGGAAGGTGGAAAATGGTTGCCAATAATGTAAAGTATAAACAAATCTGCAAAATATTGAGTTGAAACATGCAAAACCAGCGGTATGATCACTGCAGTCTACTGTTGCACATGTCCAGAGGACGCCGTTTTGCACAAATGCATGAACACCTGAGTTCACGTCACTGTCCCAGCCAGGATGCATGCCACCTCCATGTGATTGTCTGTCTGCACAGTGCAGAACTGCATCTGCAAAACCACCTTTTTATTGTGTGTGTCAGCAATGGACAGCAAGGTTACAGGTTCTTTGCAGCCTTTATCTGCTGTATATGAACGCTAAACTAATGTGCATAACAACATATTCCATTTATTGCATGATTATGTGCATCCAAATCCACTTAAAATGACTTTATACGTTGAGTCAAAGGTTCCCAAGTCCATTTATATTAAGAAAAATATATATATTATTTAAATCCTTAAGACAGGAAATGCTCCAGAGGCCCATGTCCAGCCTCGTCATAAATTGTGCAGTAAGGAGTCTATGAACTTTGCTGCATAAAACCATCTTTATCACATGTTTTCCCACAGGAATATTGAATGTAAACGTTCTGGGTTTAAGTGGCTGGTAGTTTTGTTATTTTCCACGAGCCACAAGTAGGATTCTTGTTTGGATAACCTTTAAACTCAGACATAAACTATACTGTTAAACACTCCTACATCTACAGTCCTATATGTGGTTTCCCCCTGAGTTATTATCATCAAGATGTAGTGAAAGTGGTTGGACACAATGGACACTTTTGACATTATGCAGGACAGGATATGAGACTTAAATGTTCTTGTCGTTAGACTGCTTTTATGGGGTGTGAATTTCCAAACACCTGCACTGGCTACCTCATTTATTAACCCACCAGAAAGGAGACATGTGGCGTTTAAGTTAATTATTTTTCAGCAGACGTGGTTTTAAGGAGATTGTGTTTTATCAGGGAATCCAAGATAGATGTGTTAGTTCTATATATTGCATATAATTGTCTTCATGCTCTCTTGGTTGGACAAGAGAGTTGGTGTTTCTACATGCAGCGGTTGAACAATAATCACTTCATTGCTGCTGTCACGTCCTACTCCTGCATGCCGGTCACGCATATCTGTCCCGGGTTATCTGCTTGTCATCATATTTCACAATTTCTGATCAGCTGGCGTTGAATTCTGTGTGGATTTAGAGGCTGTTGAAGCTTCAGAGGGGAAACAATTGAGCCATCTGTGTTGGGGAGGATGGCATTTATGATAGCGGCTGTGGGTGGGAAAATGGTCTGTGTGGCGATTGTGTGCTCGGGTTGGGAGAAAGGGCAACGGTGTCGCGGTACGTAACAAGAGAGCCTTGTGACTGGGATGAGACTGGGCGGCTCAACGTCTCTACCAGAGGTCAGAGGCCACCTCTAGTCGCCTACCCTCTCAAACCAGTAACACTTGATGGCTGGTAATTAAGTGCTCAGCCAACCATTAGAAGATGAGCGGAGGCAGAGTGTGAGAGGGACTTTTATGTGCGCGGGAACTACCAGCTCTTTCAGTCAGCTCTTCAAAAATACTTTAATCGTTTAAAGCTGCATTTTGGGCCAATTTACGATTTATACATCATTAATCCGATTCCTTCCTGCTTGCAATTTGCTGTTTTCTAGTTAGTGGTGAGCTGGTTGTGGCTCCTGCAGCCATGGCAACGGCAACAAACAGTACGAGAGAAAACAAAAGCAATTTTTCTATTTACAGTCTTTATGCTAAGATAAACTAATTAGTCCATAATACTGTCCATTAATTAACATAAATAAACTGTTAAAAAAACCCAGTAATTATCTTTATATAATTAGCCTTTATTACTGTCATATTACAAGAAATATTTTACTTTTAACATATATTTATTGTTAGAATAGTCATACACCGTAAATCTAAGAT
>CAKAOI010051433.1:18579-58583 GCA_916701655.1 Sebastiscus albofasciatus | reverse complement strand
CAATTTGCTGTTTTCTAGTTAGTGGTGAGCTGGTTGTGGCTCCTGCAGCCATGGCAACGGCAACAAACAGTACGAGAGACAACAAAAGCAAAGCGTAAAGGAAGAATTCACCAATTTTAACGTATTGAAGTCAGTTTATCAGTCACGAGGAATCAGCTTGGAAAACAGTATAACGTCTTCTATGGCTGCGGAGGAGAAGTTTGGGCTTCGTCTTTAAGACGCCAACCAGCAGCGTGACCTTCAGACTGAACCAGGATCGCTGTTTCCCCCTATTTCCAGTCTTTATGCTAAGATAAACTAACTAGCCGGTGTAAAATAACGGAAATTTTCCGGCAGCAGGGGCGCCAGAAAATGTCTGTTAAAAAACGGAAAAATACTGTCCGTTAATTAACATAAATAAACTGTTAAAAAAACCCAGTAATTATCTTTATATAATTAGCCTTTATTACTGTCATATTACAAGAAATATTTTACTTTTAACATATATTTATTGTTAGAATAGTCATACACCGTAAATCTAAGGTCATTTACATATAAATCACAAATGAAACGTGTAATTTTACGTTATAAAACCCCAAATTTACATTAACTCTCAGAAGTTTTGCAAAAAAAATCTGTATTTTTACAAGAAATATTTTTAGAATTCCATGACAACATAAATTAATTGTTAAAATAGAGTCATAAACATCTAAAAAACAGAATAATTATCTTTAAAAATGATCAAGAAAAGCTTAAATACAGATAATTCCGATTGTGATTACAAAAAATACTGTAAATCTAAGTCCATTTACATATAAATCACGAATGAAACATGTCATTTTTACATTTTTTTCTGTCATTTTGAAATACAGACAAAAAATGGAAAATTTCCTGAAAAAAAATGTAAAAAAAAATGTTTTTTTACAGTGTAACTCGGCGTAAAAGCAAACAATGTTTCCCAAGATGTCTGATTATCACTGCCTTGAAATGGAATTTGTGAGCTCGTGAACACGGTATGCTTGGCTTGATGGTACCTGTTGCAACCCAAATACATCCATCACACATTAACAGCATTTAATCTGCAGCCAAGAAACCAGACTATTTCAAATCTTAAGAAAAACTGGATGGATTCAGAAAGCTGATGTCATCTGATCCCCCATCAGTCATCTTTAATATCCGTTTATTCTGACGTGGATTAAGGTCTGACTTGGGAGCAGAGGGAAGCTGTAGATGTCACAGCTGCGTCGCCTCCGTTTGAAGTGTTAACTGATGTGTGAAGTCCAGTTGGTTCGGTCCTGAGAGGATAGACCTACAGCTGCTTTAACTGACAGGTTTGGTGTCAGAAAGAGACACACTTGGAGGCTAAACCTTTCTGCTTCTCAACAGACTGTCTGAGTATCATTAGACAATTAAATTAGCTTTTATTGCAGTGCTTACTTTTCCAAATACGGTAAAGCAAATCGCTCAGGTTGAAGCATACTTTGATAATGGTGTAACGTTCTTCAACCTTTTGCATGCACAGAATAGAAAGAAATGTTTTATTGTAATTATAGACGAGGAATGAGAAGGTTTTGATCTTGTACATGCAGACATTTTAGGGTTGCAATGGGCCTTGAAGTCATCCAAAAATACCAGTACTGCAACATGATACCAATAGCAATCCAATACAGTTTATGCTGTGAGCAATGAGCAATTTCTATGCCGCTTGCATGACATCTCTGTTGCAATTCAATACTCAAGTCTATCCAGTCCGCTCTCAGATTTAGTAATCGCATAGTAGGCATCATATATCAGCATTAAAAGTCACTTTTGCAGCTTCCAAGTGTTTTAACAGGAATACCTGCTTGTACAGATGTGGAACTGCTAATTTGGCAGATTTGGCAGTACAGTATGCAGCGAGGCTTCAGCTGTTCGTACTAAGCACCCCATAAAGGGTCATCCAGCACAAGAAATTCCATCTTTTTCTCCTTTTTTTCATCTTTGTTTTGCTGCTGTGTGGGTGAATTACATTACTATGCATGATGCTTTTGCAAGTATTTCATCAAGTTTGTGGTGCCGAAGATTAAAATGTTGCACAAACCTAATCCACATGCAGGACTCTGGATTCAAAGTCCCAGCATCTGTCCACCAAAAACGGTGGAAACATCAAATCCCACAATCTGAGTCATCACTTCCTGTGATCAATACAGTCTTTTGGGGCCATTAAAAGAGATTTTTGTGCCTCTTGGCCTCCAGGGAAGCTGTTTTCTTCCCCCTAAGGAGGCACTTAACACTCCTAAACGTCTGGAGGAGTCCATCAGTCTCAGCCTTTTATAACTGGCATGTTGTGTCAATGCAGGCTTCTGGGACTGATTCAGTCTGTGCGTCCCTCATGGTCCACTTTCCCATGGACATCTGACACGCATTTCCTTCCTCTGCCTCCATCTGTCTGTGGTAACATCTTTTCTTTCTTCGCACGGTGAAACAGGCATTGGATTTCTCCGGGGTTACATGTCGGAAAATACAGACATGGCACTCCAGTAATCCTCCGTAACAGAATACATGAGGTCATCTATGCCTTCGGCGGGGCCGTGAAACATTGCTGCATGTTGTTCCCTCCACACAATGGGTCCTAGGAGGAGACAGAAGCAGGGCATGTAGCCATGAGATGGTTGTTTCAGAGGGCAAAGTTCACACATTTGGGTGTCATGCCAGTTTCAAGCCAAGTTAAAGAAACCGCTGATCACTGATACGAAGTACTCTAAAGTCTAAATATCATTTAATGTTGTAGAATTAACTGCAGGACTAATGAAAATATTATTTTAGAGGCCTAAATGGGTGAAATGATCCACAACTTCATTAGAAAATCAGCATTAACATCTTGCTTGCTTTGCATTTCACAGCAAAAACAAATAAATTCAGAGGCTGAGACTGAGATCTGCAGCTCTGATAGAGAAATTAGAAAAGTGTGTGTAGTTTGCAGACATTGTTCCTGTTCATGGGAGCCTTAACTGGTTCAGTGGGAGAGCTGTGGTTGGACTGGGCAGCTTCCAGATGTGAAGTGAAACAGGATCATTTCACATGCTGCTGCAGAAGAGGAAGTTCCCTGATTGTCATTTATCATTTTAGCAAAAATATGAATTCTACATTCATAATTTGACCCACCTGGTTTGTGCAACAGCTGCAGCAGCTGTGTCGCTGAGATTAACCAATAGCAGGTGTCCTCAGTGGGAAGTTGACCACCCGGCCGGCGTGCCCGGCTCGACTCTCCAACTAGATGAAGTCCCACAGGATCCAGGCTTAGTCGTTGCTGCTGTGCAGGTCGACACAACATAACACCACCATTCATGCAACAGGGACTCTGAATGTTTGTGAGAACATGTGTTCAGGATTACTGCCTGCCAGCGTTGGGTTGATGTAGTGCAGATGTGCAGTTGGTTATGAGCTGAGGAGATGAGGAGTGTTGGTCAGTATAATGTGACTTTCCTCTCAGCAGGTGAGAAGGTGTACAAAAACACTCCAGTTAAATGCCTGAAATGACGATATATCCTGTCGAAACACTAATTTAAGGGTGAAATGTTAAAAATCATTAAGCTGTATGTTCTGAAATTGGTCTTTGTCAGAGTTACAGCTTCCTTTACTGTCGTTGACTGTATGTAATACTGTCACATCATAAATAAACCTTGGGAAACCCCCACGACCTCTGACCTCTGTGACTCTTTAATGCACACATTGTACTTGTCGGTCTTCCTCTCTCATGAATCTGCGGAGACAGGCCGCCCTCAGGAGATCACTGAGTGGACGTGTCCGCCGGGCCAAAACCCTTTCTCCCTCGTGATGCAGATTTATGAGAATGTAATCCGTTGGTCTCTGGGGCTGTTTGGATCTATGGGAACTGAAGCATCAGCAGTTTTTCCATCAATTTGTCTCAGCATAAAAGTAGAAACTGGGATCCAGCATTAGTTAAAGCAGCACTTTTCCCTCTTTAAAGCCCACTGATCACTGATCTGTGGTTTGCAGTTTGACCTGCAGGGTCAGTGTGGTTTAGTGTTTATTGTTCCGGAGGCACTCGTCATGGATCAGTTGATTCAGTGACTCATTTAAAGCCGCTCTCTAACTTGTTGCGCTTCCTGCAGTGAAAGTTTTAACACATCCTAACCTGTATTTTGTCTTGAAACCTGTAAAAAGATTCTTAAATGAGAAGAAACTGCTTAAAGCGCCGGTCCATCTGCGTTCTTTCCTGTTGATTTTAAATGGAAGTAGATTACCGAACAACTATCAGCCCTTTCTGACGGAGAACTGAAGACGTTATGTCGCTCTATTCAAAGCCACCAGACTCCATTCACAATTCAATTCTGGATAGTTTGTCAATAGTTCAGTTTCTAGGTTTTTCTTTCCAAAGAACTTGTGATTTGCTGATCATTTCTGTGCTTCAGACTGACCCTGTCTTTGGAGCTCGTGCTGCCCTCAAGTGCACCTCCGACTTCACAATCATTTTAGTTTTTTGGGGTGCGAAATAATAACAAAACATGTCCTATATCGGTGATTTTGTTCAGGAAACTCTGTCTTTCTGTCTCTTAACCTCCTGTTTCTTCCCGGCAGAGGAGAGCGGCGTCTCTTTGCTCCAGCTAATCGGAGACCCTCCACCCGATGAGATCACCAAGGTCTTCGGGCCGAGGGGGGTGACCGCCTACGTCTTCAACCCCGATGCGGTGTCGGGCCAGCCGGCTGTGGCCCACGTCCCCAACCCTTTCCACCGCCACTTCTCCCTCCTCTTCCACATCAAGCCGTCCACCCCGGCCGCCTCCGTCCTCTTCTCCATCACCGATGGGCCTCAGAAGCTCATGTACATCGGCGTCAAGCTCAGCGCGGTGCGGTCCGGCCGCCAGAAGGTGCAGTTCTTCTACACCGAGCCCGACTCCGAGGCTTCGTACGAGGCGGCCAGCTTTGACGTGCCGAGCATGGTGGACACCTGGAGTCGCTTCTCGCTGGCCGTCTACGAGGAGCAGGTGACTTTCTACCAGGGCTGCGACTCGGAGCCGCAAGTGGTGAAGTTTGAGCGGTCGCCTGATCCCATGGAGCTCGACACGGGGGCGGGGATCTTTGTGGGTCAGGCGGGAGGAGCCGACGCCGATAAGTTCCAGGTAATATATTTGGACAAAAGACGGCTGCATTTGGAGAAGTGATTATTTAAACTTTAAATACAGACTTTGGAGGATCCACGTGCAGAATTTGAACATGGTAAACTATAGATATGATAAAAAAATAACACATCCTTTTTAATAAAATATTATTTTACTGACATACACAACACTAAAGTAGCATTATATAACTGAAGCTTTGTTTTTATTAAGTAAAAGTACATGTCTGCTGTGCAAAAAAAGTGAATAAAATCCCTTTTACAGACTGTAAAATCTGTATTTTACACCTATTTAACACACTAGCATTTGGAAGATTCTCTGATCATAAACTCCAGGGTGCCAGCAGAGGAAATGCTCAAGTGCTCAAGAGATGTTTGCTCATCACATTTCTGACAGAAATTAATGAAAAACAGCAACGAATCGTCCTCCAAATGTCGCCCACGGGACCTGGAGGAGTCAGAGTAATTCACTGTGTGGAAGTCTGACCTCTTGGTCGGGTCAGATCCTTCTTTAATATCTCCCTCACGGCAGGTTTGTGTCTGGGTCGCACTAGGAAACCTTCCTTGTTCTAGTAAATCTATCACTTGACCCCTCTCACCTTTTGACCTCTGACCTTTCAGCTTGCACCCAGTCAGTGACCCAGGTGACCACATGTGACGGTCACATGGCCGTTTGAAGTGGAGAGGAAATAGATAAAACTCCAAATTTGTCTAAACTCTTCTATTCTGAGCTGCATCTCTGGGCTTTTTCTCGCAAAAAAATATTTTTTTAAGGACGCAAACTGGTCTCTAAGGTAGAATATTCTCACTTGTGAAGCGTCATAAAGTCCACTCGTGTTAACGAGCCAGAATACGGCCTCTGGTAGAGGATTTAAGATCCTTAACTAACACAATATTCTGCTCTGCATGAGTCATTTTCCATTTTTTCCATCTCTTTGGAGATTTCAGAGGAATCTGATTGCAAACAATGACTCATGTTGAAATAACGTGTGTGTGTTTTTAGGGTGAGATTGCAGATCTGAAAGTGGTGGGAAACAATCGGGCAGCTGAGCGTTTGTGTGACGACGAGGACGACTCTGACGCTGTGAGTATCTTTTAAAAATATATTTAAGTCAAAGTGTCTGAATGCTTTAGTGTGTAACATCTTTTCTCTCTCTGTGTCGCAGGCGTCTGGTGATTATGGCAGCGGTGATGGAGACAAGAGACAGTCAGGACACACTGTGAAGGTCAGTTTCATTTCTGCACCGCCAGCTGAAACTCATTCAAACTAAAAATCTGCTCGATATGAATCCTTGCAGTTATTTGATATGAAAGTACATGAATGAATGTAGAGCACTGGTTCCAACCCGGAGGTCCCGACCCCCACTAGGGGTCGCCAAAGCGTCATGTGGGTCGCAAGGCTTTCTTCATTTCTTTCTTCTCATTTTAAGGGGTGTAAGACAATAGAAATAGATAGAACAATGGCCAAGCTGCTGATGCAAATGTCTGTATAGCTTTTGTCACAGATTAAAAACGTCATAAACTACATGTGTCTAGACGTCACATTAAAGAATAGGTTCACCATCTGTTCAGTCTGTCGTAAAACAAGTTTTCCTTGCTGTAATCATCCTTAATAATGCAGGAACACACATGACAGGAGAATCTATCACATGCTGCATGCCGGGAGGATTCCCAACACATCTACAGTACCTCATGTAACTGCAGTCACATTATCAGCACTCTGCTGTTATATGGATGCTCATCATGGCTCGTTTTGCCTTTTTTCAAAACAAGAGAACTCAGATTAACCAAAGATGGATGAGAATTAACTGCATGTTAGCCTGGATTGATGGACTGTCAACATAATGCAGCGATGTTGCATGCAACTTTTCAGTTAATTGCAGAACTCGATGCACAAAATTCAGATTAATTCGACCTACGTGCATGTCTGTCTAAAGACAGAGTTTGTTTTGCATTAAAAAAACTGATGGATAATGGTGAATAAATATGAAATAATCTGTGAAAACATCTGATAATGGGGCATTAACGTTTGGGATTTATGCTGCAGATACTTTATTGTGTTTTGTTTCCAGACCACGCCTGCTACCTTCCGGCCTGTACCTGAACCGCCTCTGATATCCTCACATGGAAACAGACTCAAAGACACAGGTAAAAACTCCAGTGGAATCACTTACGACTGCAAATCTTCAGCGTGTGTCTGGAAGTTTTTAATCATACAGCAGCCACTGCCAACAAAACGTCTCGTAGAATCACTGTGCTTTTATCCAGAAGTATGTGCATAAGGGTGCTTGTCTGGACCTGAAAGTGAGGGGAGTTTTGCTGCAGGGTTTCAAAATGTTAGTGAGATTTTAAACTCTGTAGCTCCCCCAGGTGGATAGTTAAAGAAGTAGAGCATTTTTGGTTTTATACTGTCACTTGAGCATTAATAAGTGGCTAATAAGGAGAAGGAAATCTCCTTTAAAGACCCGCATAAGCAGATTAAGACATTTGAAAATCCTAAAAGTTTAATCTTCCAACGAGGCAACACATTCCCTCTCTGCAAGCCAACACCTGCAGGCCTCAAGCAGCCGGTAAAGTTGTGATTGTGTTGACTTTAGATGTCAGGTTTCCGCAGCCGTCGGTGGACAACAGCCGGCCCGGATCGCCCGGCCCGAGAGGTGGGTCGCTGGGAGATTAGGAATACGTCCTAATCAACATGTGGCCATCCTATCACAGCATAGGATGAGCGCTGTGTCTCCAGCTGCTGGAGTTTCTCATGTTGTTGGAGCTGTGAGCATGTTGGTGGAGGGTCCTTTGCAATCTGTGGTTCATCCAAGTTATTCAACATGAGTTCTTCTTCAGTGCAAACAGTCAAATTCTACAGTTTCACTGTTTGTTCTGCTAAAGCACGACATCCACTGACACTATAAGGGCCTTAAAGAGTTATTAAACAGTTAAAAACCAATGCATATGGATATTTAGTAGTGTTATTGATGGATTCAGGTGCAAAATTTGACATTTTAGTGATTTAAATTCTACATATCGTGTTATAAATATGCATAGTGACTGCCCTCTACTGGTTGAAACGTGGCTATTGCAATTTAATTTGACTATTGAAGAGTAGCCGTAACCTTTTCAATTAGTCTTTGAATCGCTTATACTAATCACTAGCATACACATATCCCTGTCTGGAATGTTTAGAAGAGTTTATACTGTATTTTTTCACCATAACAGTCCCTTTACGTCACTCTTGCCTAAACATAATCATAACAATAGTCGTCATGCAGCATCTGATATGGCATCCAATAAAGTTATTCCAATAATTTATGAGTGGCAATCAAGGATGAAAAGGAAATATTACAGATAAGAACACTAGCTGCAAAACAAAAGATTGAATCAGTAAAAATAAATCATCATTATTCTCACTTTTATCACTTAATGCATCCAAAATCTTGATATTTAGGTCATCTTTATGCCTTAAAGACATATGACTCTAACATAAATACAAGAATGCATTAATAAATGCATGATATATTAATCTAATGAATCCAGTTTTGACTCACAAAGTTGTTTCAAATGTAATTATTATTAATACATAGTCAAAAGGGAGATGTATGAATGATGCAGCAGCGTCCTCTGCAGAACAGATTGCTTCTCTGCTTCTATCTAAATGTGTCCACCAGGTGGCGTAAGACCGCTGAGAGAAAACCCTTAAACTGATGCAAACACATCTTTTCTTTCACGACAGACTGTTTTGGCTTTTGCTTTTGCTTTTGGTGGTAGTTTGTTTTTGCACTTAATAACAATCATTGCTGTTTGACTTTTTATTCTTTCTCATAAATTGGTGCTTTTGTTTATTTTGGTGGCGGTAGTCATGACGACACTGGATCAGTGTGACCTGATTTATGCATATTCAGAGTAAAAATTAGGCTTAGTAGTTACTCAAATAAGATAAAAATCATACAGTACAATACACATACCATACATTTTATCCCAGTTTAGCTAATGTAATTGCTATATAAAAAGTGTGACATCCCAAGATTGTTAATTAAATGCTTTAAGTGCATAAATTGTGTGTCTTTGTTTGGAGCATGCAGCGGCAAGTGGAGCTGATCGCCGTCCCCTGCATGATGTATTGAAGCTCTAAAATCAAGTTATTAAGTAACTTATTTAACGTCCTTCAGGTCCCAGCGGTGCTAAAGGTGAGAAAGGTGACCAGGGAGTGAAGGGCTCGATGGGGAACACGGGCCCAGCTGGGCCGAAGGGAGATTCAGGCTCTGGTTCCTCTGGTTCCTTCGGTTCCTCCTCTCAGGCTGGACAGAAGGTAGAAACATGTCTTTTTGTGTCTCTTTGTATGACTGTGTAATCAGCTGCATACTTATATTTGTCTTTTTTCTTTGTTACAGGGAGATAAAGGTGTAAAGGTAAGTTAATTTAAACACTTTGTTGATGTATCTGGTGAGTTTACAGACAAGTCCTGAAAATACATCAGCTCTTTTTATTTTCTATTAACTTATTTGCTGATTTTATTTATTATTACTCTCGTATTTTTGTACTATTATTTATTTATTTATTTATTTTTATGTGTGGTTTTTTTTGTTTGCTTTGTTGTTTTATTTTTTTGAACTCTACTCTTTCTTTTTGTCATTATTATTGTTATTTCTTTTCCTGGTGTTAAGTTGTTGATGGGTTTGTCTGTAAGCTCATCTACTTAAAAGTTGGTTTGTAGACTGTTGTATTTACAAACAGTGGATTGCATATATGAAAACAGCCTTGAAAAAATAAAGCAAAGTATAAAAAAAAGAAAATACATCAGCTCTTATACACTCACTGTCCACTTTATTAGGTACACCTTGCTAGTACTGGGTGGTCTTCTGCTGCTTCAAGGTTGGACGTGTTGTGCGCTCAGAGATGGTATTCTGCATACCTTGGTTGTAACGAGTGGTTATTTGAGTTCCTGTTGCCTTTCTATCATCTCCAACCACTCTGCCCATTCTCCTCTGACCTCTGACCTCTGACATCAACAAGGCATTTCCGTCCACACAACTGCCGCTCACTGGATCTGTTCTCTTGTTGGGACCATTCTCTGTAAACCCTAGAGATGGTTGTGGTGAAAATCCCAGTAGATCAGCAGTTTAATACTCAGACCAGCCCGTCTGGCACCAACAACAATGCCACGTTCAAAGTCACTTAAATCCCCTTTCTTCCCCATTCTGATGCTCGGTTTGAACTTCAGCAAGTCGTCTTCACCACGTCTAGATGACGTAATGCATTGAGTTGCTGCCATGTGATTGGCTGATTAGCTATTTGTGTTAACAAGCAATTGAACAGGTGTGCCTAATAAAGTGGCTGGTGAGTGTAGTATGAGTCTGTTGACCCTTTGAGTGTATACTTAATGTTCTCATGTAAAGGTTTGTTCACTTTGTTCACACCGAGGAGAGTTTATTCTTTTAGTTTGGATCATTTTATATGTAACGGATGTCCACTTACCAGCTTTTTCTTCAAGCTTCAAGGAACATTTTCATACGCTAACATGTCTTTTAGCTGAATATGACTCGTTCCTCGTCTCCAGGGTAACTCCGGCTTCGGATACTCCGGCAATAAGGGAGAGCGTGGGGCTCAGGGGCCTCCCGGGCAACCTGGTCCTCCCGGACCTGCAGCGGAGGTGGTCCGACTCGGGGACGGCTCTGTTGTGCAGCAGGTGTCTGGACCGCCCGGACCGCCGGGACCACCGGGGTCAGACGGGGCCGTTGGACCTGCAGGAGCTGACGGAGAGGCTGTGAGCACAGAATGATTTACACAATATGCTTCTTATGTTACATGAATGTCACTCACTGATTGTCGGTTATCTTTCAGGGTGATCCAGGAGAGGATGGAAAAGCTGTAAGTGTTTTTGTTTTCATTGAACACATTGAGATGTTTCTATAAAGACAGACTTATTAATGGACTTGTCCCGTTTCCCAGGGTCCCGCTGGGCCAGCAGGTATCCCAGGAATTCCAGGAACTGCTGGTGCTAAAGGCCAAAAGGTTGAGATGAATCATGCATTCTTGAGCTGCTATTATATTAAGTTATAAGGATTTATGTATCGTAATAATGTGTGATATTTCTAGGGTGAGGTTGGAGAGGGTCAACCAGGACCCAGAGGCCCCCCGGGTCTACCAGGACCTCCTGGATCTGGATCTGGATCTGGATCTGGATCTGGCACCGGTGACCGCCCGGTACGTCTACACTTCAAACACCTTTTCCTTTTACTGGTTTCAAGACTGTTCACTGAACCTTCTGATGTTTTGACAGACGTTTTTCGACATGGAGGGCTCCGGATTCCCAGACTTGGACAGAATCAGGGTATGTTGATGATCATTCAAATTAAACTGAACTTTTTACTCAACATAATGATTACATGATTCGTTATCCAGGGTGGCCGTGGTCCTCCGGGCCTCCCAGGACCTCCCGGCCCTCCTGGGACTTCAGTGGCAATGGGACCCAACGGTCCAGTAGCATTCGGACCTCCTGGACCACCTGGACAAGACGGAGTCCCCGGTCTGCCTGTGAGTCGTATGATGCGGTTTTCATTTAGCTGAAACAATGACAAAATGACCTTTTTTTGGTAATGCATTGTTGCTATGGAGTAAATAGCAATAATACTGATTGTTTATGCACATCTTGTGTGCTGTTTCAGGGCCCTCCTGGTCCTCCTGGTAGACCGGGTCAACCAGGACTCGGAGGAGGAGAGAAGGTGAGAAACAGATTGATGTTAATGCTGAATATTTCTCATAGATTACAAATAAAACATGCCATTTCATTTTGCATAAAACATCTTTCCCCTGCAGGGTGACCGTGGTGAGCTTGGTCTTCCAGGAGCAGCTGGAGAAAAGGTGAAATCTTAACGTTATGAATCAAAGTGTTGCTCTTGAACTTGAAATTAAAATGAGAAATGTGTGGCGGGTGCATCTAGATAGATTCTCTCCTCCGTGTTTGTCGCCTTCTTCTAGCAAAACTCGCAAGACTCCGGCTTTTTCACCGGCCTGTTTTCTTACTTTACTCCATCCTCTACGGTGTGTAATGGGTCGCAGGTACTGGGGGGGTCTCTGCTTTGGTGATTTCCTTCCTCTTTTCACTACTTCACATGTTGTGTTTTGAACCAAAAGTCGCCGTTTGTATCTCTGCACACGTCTCTTGCATGTCTTTTTTGCAAAAGTAATTCCCTAACCTGCTAATAACAGGAGTGTCTACCTGTCCGTCTCACCTCAGGGTGCTCAAGGTGACCTTGGACTGCCAGGTACATCTGGGCAGAGTGGGCTGGCAGGACTTCCAGGTCCCATGGGACCAGTTGGACCTCCAGGACCTCCTGGGCCACCAGGGCCACCGTACCGCGGTGGTCATGTGAGTAGAGGTTAAACGTATATACAGATGTGTCTTTGCTTGTAAGAGAAACAAAGGATTGTATCACTACATTAGTTATGGACTGAAACGCTCTACTCCTCTCTCCTTACAGGGTAACGATGGGGACTATGAGACGAACAACGGCTTGCCTGGACACAGTGGCCCACCTGGACCACAGGTACCCAACCACCCATATGTGTACATGAAACCGTCTCTAAACAGTAGATGCTCTGCCTCATGTTTCCATCTCTTCTGTCTTCCAGGGTCCAGCTGGTATTCCAGGTCTTCCTGTAAGTACTGCAGAGTCTGTATGGCTTTTATTCTCTCTCAATTACACACAAATGTAGCTGTTGTTATTATTATTAATGGAGGGATATTTTTGGTATTAAAGGTCCCGTATTGTAAAAAGTAAGATTTTCTTGTTTTTTATATTATAAAGCAGTGATATATAAATCCTGTGAAAGTATCGAAGCGCTCAATATACAGAGAAATACACACAGCCCGTATTCAGAAATTGTGCGTTTGAAACTGTCTGTCCATTTGTGATGTCACAAATAGACAATATCTAGACCATTACAGGGTTTTAAACGTAAACATTCTAAATGTGTCCCAGTTTGTTTCCTGGTTGCAGTGTATGTAAATGACATCAGCTGACAGGAAGTAAACATGGACCCAAGCTGTTGCCTAGCAACGCAGTTCCATTGCAATTCCTTTTGAAATGCACTAAAACGGAGCGTTTCAGACAGAGGGTGAATACAGGTATATTCAAGCAGACAGCATGAGGAAAATAAATGTTTTTTTTAAACATTAAAGTATGTAAACATGTTTTAGTAGAAACGCAAAATACAAGTATGAACCTGAAAATGAGCACGATATGGGACCTTTAAGTAAAGAGTATTAGTGATGTTTTATTATGGTTTCCAGGGTAGGTCAGGTTTGCCAGGTAACCATGGAGACAAAGGATCAGAAGGACCAAGAGGACCTCCTGGGATACCGGGTCTCGACGGGTTCCCAGGACAGCCGGTACGAGACCATATAACATGTAAATAATACACCGCTGCTTGTTTTTATGGCTCTAATTACTGATTGTGTTCATGTTTTTAGGGTGAAAAGGGAGACAGAGGACTGAGAGGAGAGTCGGTGAGTCGTGTGCTAAATATATAAAACAATATTTACATTGTATATGTGTTAATATATATTTTTAATCTGTAATGGAAATCATGCTTTGGTGATAGGGGATCAAATTACAAACATTTGCCTATATTCCATGCAATTAATACATATAAATATGAATATATGTGCATATATGTGTGTATTATTATTATTATTATTATTATTTTCTCAATATGCACTCTTTGGTCTTCTTATGGATGATTTTGTGTGGTAGGGTCTACCAGGGCGAGACGGCGGCCCACCTGGACCTCCAGGGCCTCCCGGACCTCCAGGACAAGTCATCACCCAGGAAAGTGATGTGAGTCAGAGATCCAGTCGTTAACACAGAGACTGGATATGTAAAATTAACTTAACGCTAACATCACAGCCTGCCATTTAATCACTAAATCACTTATTTAATATCCACTAACAGTCACTGCCTGCTGCTGTTTGTTCACCTCCACACTAACTGACCTAACTTTGTCTTGCTGTAGTATAATGACGTATATTGGACCGAAGGGTCGGAGGTGAGTCGTCCACTAACTGACCATCAACCTCACTAAACTAAACTTATTCTAACATGTTTACACAGTATCTTCTATTTTTCTTCACGTGTTATCTCTTTCTCTTCTTTAGGGAGGAAACGGTATTCCAGGTCGAGCCGGATTCCCAGTACGTATCATAATCAATATCACATTGATTGGGAATCAATATGACAAACTGGATGGAAATCAGAGTATTATGTATTTTTATTCAGGGGCCCTCTGGACCGAGGGGAGAAAAAGGAGACCCAGGTCCTCCAGGATATGCACCTAAAGTAAGATCATCCACATTTTAATGAATTCATTTAGCATTTCACACACTAAAAAGTGAATGTTGAATGATTTTTTTTGTGCAAAGATAAAGATTTGTCCTACCAATGAGTTGTATTTTGTAGAAACTCATCTTTTAATACATCATTCTTTTATTTGATTTAATTAATTAACAGTTCGTAATATAATTGTCGATTTAATTTGCCAGATTTTAATTTATTTAATATTTATTATATATATTTTTTTAAATTCCTGACAGCTCAGATTCATGACTAAACTATCTCGTAATTTTGAGTTATATTTTATTTATTTATTTATTTATTTATAAGATTTAATTTGAGTATTTTGTTCTATTAAGATATGCATATTTTATTAAATATAAATAAATAATATTAAATATTTAGATATCTTACTATCTCAACTTAATGACTTTTTCTCTCTATTTATCCATCTAGCAAACAGATAAATAATTTTTTTCTGCAACTTTATGGCAGATATTGAGAGATTGCAAGGAAAAGCATGATGATATATTGCCTTACAAATGTTATGCAGCACAAAACTGTAATTTGTTATCTGAGTATGTGAGTATTTCTTCGTATCTGTGTCTCTCCCGTTTTGTTCCAGTGGTGGTTTGAGTTAAACATGTTGTTGTGTTCAGGGGGAGAAAGGAGAGCCTGGTATCATCATGGGGCCTGATGGGAGACCTCAATACCTCGGTGGTCTGGCAGGACGGCCGGTAAAAACCTTTATGAATGACCAGATAACGAGCTATGAGGATGCACCACACCATTCTTCTATCACAGCTCAAACAAACTTTCTTTCTGTCTTGCTTAGGCTTTTAAGATCCAGGAATTTAGCACCTAAATAACTGATTAATTGCCTAAATTGTCAATGTGATGTGTATTAATTTACAGGGCGATAGTGGACCCCCTGGACCTGAGGGACCTCCAGTGCGTACCGTATTTATATTTACCACATTTTCAGTGTTTTTTTGATATTACATACATTAACAAACACCACAGAATCAGTATAATAAACCTTTATTACTATTTTTTCTCCAGGGTCCTTATGGATCTCCAGGCCAGAAGGGAGAGATCGGGTTTCCAGGTAGACCTGTAAGTAGATTTCATGTTTAAAAGGAGTCCACAAAGTCAGATATGTGTAATTAATACACATAAGAGCTTAAAGCTTGTTTATTTTTTGTATCAAAATGACTTGAATATGATTCTGAATGTGTTTTATCGTAGGGTCGACCGGGGCTGAACGGCGCCAGAGGAGAGAAGGGAGATTCGGGCAGTGGATTTGGATCTAGTTACCCTGTGAGTATCACAGATTTTGTCTTATTTAAAAGTACCAGAGTCTGTTTACTTTGCTTTTATTATGAGAACATCAACACACAGTAATCAATATTTGTTGTTTTGTCCTCCAGGGTCCTCCAGGTCCACCGGGCCCCCCTGGACCTCCTGGACCTTCTGATCCCACCGACAGACTCCGAGTGAGTCGACACATGAAACATTTAGTGTCCTGTTCAATTAGAAAGTTGATTGATTTACCTTTAATCATACGTTTATCAGACTGTCAGACCGTGCTGCAGTACAATGAGAGGTTTTCTAAAGGGAGTCTGGTGAAACACTACCGCTTCTGTCCACAGGGGCCGCCAAAATCAACACAAAAGTTCCTCGTGGTAGCTTTACTTAAATGTTTCTACGTCCGAATGTGAACAATAATCTTTGTTTTTATTTCAGGGAATTGATACTGATTACTCCAGATATTACCCAGGTAACGTCACTTCATATTTCAAGTGCAATGGGTGAAAGAAAAGTTTAAAGGACTGTAAACGGGTGGAAACTGCTGGCCTGTTAACACACCGTTCCTCTTGTTTATAGCTGTTAAAGGAGAGAAAGGTGATCGAGGACTACCAGGGACAGTTGAAATTACAGGTAGCAACACTTCATCTGTGCACATACGCGATGAAAAAGCAGAAAAGTAAATTATATTTTCAGTGTGTAGACAAATTCAAAGCATTTTGTTTCTGCTCCAGGTGGCGGGTCGACCATTGACCTTTACACTTTAAGGGTAAGCCTCCTCTCTGTAGTTTTTGGTTAAACTATTAGCATCAGTATAATGTTTGTTCACGTCTTGGATGTTTCTTAATGTGTCCAGAATGAGTTGAAAGGTGAAACAGGCCCTCAGGGTTACAAAGGAGAGAAAGGAGAACCAGCTGGAGGATATTATGACCCCCGCTACGGAGGGAGCGGTGTCGGAGTCCCAGGAGCGCCTGGACCTCCTGTAAGATCCCACTGTCAAAAACATAAATCAGTTCATGCTCAAATAAGCCAACATCTAAACACTTTTCTGTCCTCGTCCCGTCAGGGCCCAAGAGGCGACTCCATCAGTGGCCCACCAGGCCCTCAGGGGCCACCTGGTCAGCCAGGAAGAGGCTATGATGGGCAACCTGGACCACCAGGGCCGCCTGGACCTCCAGGAGCAGCCTTACCTGGAGCTCACAGGGGCACACAGAGTGAGTTATAATCACAAACGTAGCCCAGAACGGACAAACCAAACACCGATGTCTCAATTTGCGTACTTACACTTACTATTCTGAATGCACAAGTCCGTTCACACAAGTATGGTAAAATGCAGTGCTCTCTAAGTACCCGGATGTTGTACTCAAAACGGTCAAAACGTTGACACTTCTCACCCTAAACGGTCGGCGTCGTTGCATTCAAACTTGTGCGAGGAAGCTGCAGCGGTTGCGATTGAAACGACAAACACCGAACATGTTTGTTTTTCACTAAGTACCACTATACTGTAGTCTGTGGTCAGTCATGTAACCCCCCATTTGATTGACAGCTATCAATATTCCTGGACCGCCGGGGCCACCTGGAACACCGGGACTACCTGGACACTCATCCGGGGTGAGAAAACCCTCCTTATTATCTAACAATATATCATGAAATAGAAATACCGCTGTCGTTATAGCTGCAGGACAATAGCTTGGAGTACTTCAAGAGTGTTTTTGTGTTTGTAGGTGACGGTGTTGAGGTCTTATGACACCATGAGAGCCACCGCTAGGAGACAACCTGAGGGCTCTCTGGTGTACGTGATAGAAGAAACAGATCTCTACTTACGGGTCCGAGATGGAATTCGTCAAGTCCAGGTGAAGTGTTTTAAATCAGCAGGAGAGACATAAAAGTACTTCCCGTGTATATTTATGCAGTTGTCTTTTATTTTTTCAGCTCGGGAGCTACATTGCGTTGCCCAATGTGGATGTGAGTGCAGTTTCTCCTTCTTTCTCCTCTTCTGAACATATGATGTGTCCTGTTTCCTGTTTTAATACATATCATGCACGTTGTTTTCAGAGTAATGAGGTTGCAGCTGTGGAGCCGCCACCAATCGTCCCTTACAACCCAGACCATCAGTCACACCCAGACCAGCATCATCACGCCAGACACCCAGACCAGGATCATCACGCCAGACACCCAGACCAGGATCGTCACAACACACACCCGGACCAGCATCATCACAACACACACCCGGACCAGCGTCATCACGACACACACCCGGACCAGCGTCATCACGACACACACCCGGACCAGCGTCATCACGACACACACCCGGACCAGCATCATCACACCACACACCCAGACCCGCATCGTCAGCCAACTCACCCGGACCCTCGATACCCAACCCACTCTGATCCCCGGTACCAACCTGACACACGATATCAGCCGGATCCGCGGTTCCCAGCACCCACAGATCCCAGGTTTCCAAGTTATTCAGACCGGCTGAATCAACCAGACGGTAGGGTTCCTGACCACACAGCCTATGAACGCCCTGCGTACCCAGACACTCGCCAACCAGTCACTCCTCAGCGAAGACCACTTCCTCCTCCTGTGTTCCAGAGTCCAGTCCACCATCACACCTCAGGTCCAGGGGTAAGAGAGGCCACATTTAAAACATCAAACTTCACATTTTAAAATGAAATATAACTACTGAGCATGTTGGTGTTCCCGCAGCTCCACCTCATCGCCCTGAACGGCCCTCAGAGCGGCGCCATGCGGGGCATCCGTGGTGCCGACTACATGTGCTTTACTCAGGCTCAGGCCATCGGGATGAAGGGAACTTTCCGCGCCTTCCTGTCCGCCAGACTCCAGGATCTGCACAGCATCGTCCGCAAGGCTGACAGGGACCGCGTGCCAATACTCAACCTGAAGGTCAGAGGTCCTTCAATCATTTAAAGGGCGGGTCTACCAGCTCTCTCGTCATCACCAGATCTTTGTACTTACTGTGTTGTCTCGTCTTTCTCAGGACGAGGTTCTGTTTGACAACTGGGACGCCATCTTCAATGACGGCAGGATAAAGGACAACTTGCCGATCTACTCCTTCGATGGAAAAGACGTTCTCAATGACAGCACATGGTGAGCCAAATCAAATGGAGAAAAAAACACAAACATAAGTGTTAAAAAGTCACCAAAACTTCCTCTGTTCATGCCACCCTTTCTGTTTTTATCCCAGGCCAGAGAAGATGATCTGGCACGGAACAACCGGCGCCGGGCAGGGGCACGCCGACGGCTTCTGCGAGACGTGGCGCGTGGGCGACCGGGCGGTGACGGGCATGGCGTCGTCGCTGCAGAGCGGCAGCCTGCTCCAGCAGAGCTCCAGCAGCTGCTCCAGCTCCTACGTGGTGCTGTGCATCGAAAACAGCTACGTCAGCCACGCCAAGAGATAAACACACACGCATAGACGCACACATACATGCACACACGACACTGGACAAATCCCAAAGTCCACACACACTTTTATATCTATTGTAAATAAGCGTTTTTCTTATGATTAATTAGTTTATGTGTGTTAGCCCCTCCTATATGGTGCTATACAGGATGATTCCACAACCTAAGTTAAGCTCAGGTGACAAACAGTAACACACCCTCCGGCAGCCGTAGTGGAAGAACACACCTTTTAAAGTGTGTTTCCAAAAGAGCAGCTTTGTTGTATGTGAACGGTTCATTTCCTTGCTTTTTGTGACTTGTCCGCTAGCAGTCGCTATAATGTTGATATAAACGTTGAATAAGCATGCTCGGTGCAGAACACACAGAACACACAGACTGATTTCATAGGGACTATTTCCTTCGTAGAAAGTAAACTGTTTACAGTGTGGTGGATGAATTATCCAAAGTAACAGAGTCACAGGTTCTGCTTTCCCCCAGTTTGTGCCTCTCATGTATTATACCATTACATTCGAGTCACAGAGCTATAAGCATGTGTTTTTCCCAAAGAATTAACAGGTTTAACATTACATTTTGCTGTTTTGAAGGTATTTCCAAAACCCTCAAAGACTCTTCTAATCATCTGGATGGAAAAATTCAAATTCAATGCACGGAAAAAATGTTTTATTTACCTTTTTTTCTTTCATAATCACGCTGAAATTACATCAAACAGCGGCGACGTGCAGCTTTTCATAGACATTGCATGGCAGTTTTCTGCAGGCTGCATTTCACCGCAGCTCTGGTGTGAATTCGGCGTCAAAGATGAAATTAAACAAAGACGGTAGCCCAATTTGTATGACGAAATAAAGCCTTTATATATTCAAATGAAAGGGCATATGTGATTTCGTCGCAGCATATTTATTTTTCCCTTCAGAAGAAGAGTCTTTGAGGATATTTAGAAATAGTCTTTCAAAACTGTGCTGTTAAACAACTCTCCTGGTATTTCAACCCGTTCTCATTCTCAGGGCGTCACATACTTTGTCATGACTCTCGGCGTTAGATACCGACGCACAAGGCACGCTTTAGCGCCGGAATGAGACGCACCGGGCTTTCAGGTAAGTACAATGTAAACCAAACATGTTCACTTTACAAACATAATAATTTTTAGCCAAACCATTATGTTTTTTCCTAAACCTGAGCAAGTGTTTTTGTGTTTACTGCGACCGTAGTGGAGCGTCGTAGTCTGACATGCTGGGCTACCCAGAACGTTAGAAAGTGATGCCAAGGGGTGACTCGTTGGGATGAGAACGTGTTGGATATTTCATGATATGGTCGGACTGTTGCTGTAATATAATGGTAAAACACGAGAGACACAAGTTGGGGCTGATTCTAGAAAGACATGTCGCTGTTATATTGTCATTTTTCAATCCTGTGAATAATGGACTATGGGCAAGATTTGTCACACAACAGCAAATCCTCTCTTCCTTGTCCATACGTCTAGACTAGAGAAACTAAATGTATCTCAGAGAGGGATAAACCACTGTGATCACTGTGTATGTGAGGAACTCTCTGTTTCCTCGTCTTCCAGCCTGCATTTAACCAAAAACAACCTGTCAAAATATTAATGTACCAAATTTACAACTCACCTGAACAGCAGTGTTAATATAACGATATTAAACAATGATTCCTGTAGTTAAAATACCACATTCACTTCTTATTTGCAGTATTTGTTGGTGCTGGAGTGGAAAACTGAGTAATTGAAATACTCAAGAGCAAGATAAACGAGTTATTGTATATGAAATGTATGTTGTTTTTTAACTTCTTTTGCTTTACACTGATGTTATCTGTAACCCACAGCACTTGATAAAGCCTTTTTTTTTAATTTTGCGACTGTCTTACATGGGAAAAAAATCATATTTTTAGCAGTAACAAAGGGATATTTATTTTTTATAAACCGTGCATTTTCTAGTATAATGTGTGACGTGAATGCTTTCACAAAGAATGACAACATTTCCAAATATACACACAAAGATGTGTAATGTAATGATGAGTTTTCCTCTGATACAAAGTTTGTGCACATACAGATATCTGGAGGATTCAGCCATAAATGTTTGTCTATGCACTGTCGATTTGTGTTTGTTTTTTTTTGCTTTTATACAAGACATTCATCAAACATCATCATTCATTAGTTTCGGTCTAAAGTGGAGAATATAGTGACGTTTTCATGTGCCATAACAACTGCAGTAAGATTTGTATTATCTGTTTTTTCTCCTTGTGTGTGAGCAACATTTTGAAATGCTGCATCTCATTGAATAAACTTGTGTGGAAATTGTGAGTGACGTTCTCAGGTGATGTTGTGCCTCTTTGCGCATTGAATTGCAAAATGCATTTCTATTTAAAATAAAGAGGCCAAAAACATTCTGTATCAAGACTAGTGGAAGAAGTAGCAGGTCTCTTCACGCTCAGGAGAGGAACGCGTCGTGCTTCTCCCTCCGTGAGGAAGCAGAATATCATGCAACACCTCCACCGTCTCCTCTAACTCAGATTGCCTCTGTTATTTTCCAGCTCGTCTCTCTGATGACCTCCTAACTGTTCTTGTAATCAGCTGCCTGCCTGCACAGCTGCTGCTCACTTTTTCAACACTTTCCCTCATGCATTGGTTGTTAGGATGCCTCTGAGCTGCAGCTACAGACTGTTACCAGACTGTAAACGAAGGCCAAGTTTAGGTAAAGTACATTTTAACCCTACTGTCACTACCGGTCTGCATTTTGGTCATGGGTTTTAGCTCATGCCAGAAACTATGACAGGTTTTATGAGGTTTAAAACATTTACTGAAGCAGTTTCATTCTGCAATCTAACAACAACTTCATGGAATGACCTCATTAAAACAATTCGCAAAGGAAAAACTACTGGAAAACAACTAAAAAATTGCACTTAAAGAGAAGTGTTACCAACAAAATGCATTAGTAATTATAAAGAATGACTCCTATAAGTGTTGTATTATTTTATCTTTATTATTGATGCATTAACATATAGACTACACAATATTTGTTTATGTAACTAGTTGAGGTGGAGCTGATTTTACCAACTTTAAATCTATCAAAGCATCATATGTCAGATACTGATCACATGTTTAACGCGCTGCTATGACTCAAACTCCACTTACACACGGATGAACTTGTCATGCTGAGCCCTGTCTGTTCAAGGCAAAATGGGAAACTGTAACTGTATGACAGGTCATCTGATGAACAACAACAGAAATGCACAAACCATTAAATACGTCATTGCAAATAAAGTATACGGAAGAAAGAGATGGAAAAAGAAAGAAAGAAAGAGGAAGTTCTCGGTGTGTGTCATGCAGGATTGCCGAGTTAGGCCCTTATTGAAACTGTAGTGTTTCTTCTTTTTCTTCTCTCAAATGCATTGCCTTTTTGAAGACCTTAACATGCTCAAAAAGTTGTTAAACTTGGCAGACTTATCAGATGCAGTGAAAATATTGATATTTTAAGGGTCTCGGGCTTGGCTGTTTCAAAATGGCTCGCTAGCGTCCCCTAGAAAGTTGGAAAAATTGAGCCCCTCGCTCGGGTTTCACCTGCATGTATGAAATTTGGCAGACAGATGTAACATGGTGTGTGTAACATGTGTAAATTGTGGTGGAGAAATACTGAATCTTTTATTTTTTTATAACTGGCTGAAAGTAGTCAATTTTAAACACTGAATTTAAAAAGTAGGCCACTGACGTCACCTTTTTTCCCCCCTAATTTCTTTATAGTAGAAGTCATCTATCACAATGTGTGACAATATGACAAAACGGAGAATATGAGGCATCATACTTACAGCACATATGGTAATTATGAGAAACTAAAAAAAAAATAAATAAATAATAAATATATAATTAAAATAAACAACAACGAAAAATTATAATAATAAATGATTGTAATAATAATAATAATAATAAAAAATTATTATTATAATAAAAATGTGAGAAAGGAAAAAAGACAATAATATAAATTATATAAATAATAACGTAACAGAGAAGGGAGGCAATAAATCACATTTCTCCCTCCCAGAAAATCCTGTTGCAAATTAAGTATATGAACACATTTCTTATTATTTATAATTTATTTGGATAGACTCATAGTACTTTCTTTTTTTCAAACTTTATTGATAAGACAAATACAAACAACAAGAATAACATAAACAAGTTACAAAAACAAAAAGAGGAGACAAAGTGCTAAGGGAATTAATTGATGACTTTGGTTTTCTATTAGTCCATTTCATTTTATGTATGTGGAATTTGCCAAATATTATAAACAGTTGGATTAAAAAAGTTGATATTTTTATTTTCAAAATAAATAAAAAATATCACTACCATCAAGCATGACCATTTTGACATTCTAGATTTGCACATCAATACAAAATCTCATAGTACTTTCTAGTACTTTCTTTCTAGTTCCACTTCTCAGGTAAGAGTCACGTGACTCACAGCTCCTCCCACCTTTCACCTTTAATACAGGAGCTTTTTACCTGAGATTCACCTTCAGACTCCCTCTCTCAGGCTACATACAAATCCCCCCTCATATACAGCTATACTTTAATCCCAAAAAACATGCCCCAAAGTTATTTTTAAAAGATGTAATGTAGGGATTAGAAGATAGATAGATAGATAGTAACTTTATTGATCCCGAGGGGAATTCAAGTTTCCGCTATCACAGTTCCATAGTGCAAAACATGTTAATAAAAAGGCAGTAAAAAAGTTAATAGTGCAAAGTACAAAGTACAAAAAAATATAGCAGATATAAAAATAAGAGGGGATGAAGAAAACTGATAAAACTGAATATAGTGCAGGATAACAGCTGTGATACAGGACTATTAAAAAAGTGAATATAGTGCAGAAGAGACTGTTAAAACTGAGTATAGTTACAGAATAGTATTAAGCAGTGTATGACGCTGCAGAGAAGACATTTGACACACCTTTGCTGACATTAAAACAGCTGGGTGTGGCGCTGGACTCCGACTATTCAGTATCACAAGACTGATTGAGCCACATTTGTCTTTTTTCCCCTCCTCTTTTTCATCTATTTCTCTATTTTTGGTTGGTTTCTTCTTTAAGTTTTTTTTTTTTAATTTCCCGGTTGAAGTCGAGGTTAGTTTCATTTCGGTGTGACGCAGATATTTTCACCCTGGAAAAGGTCAGTATCTGACTATCTTCTTTCATTATTTGTTGTGTTTTTACAGCCTGTTATTATTAAATATGCTTCAGTTCAAAAGCTCTTATTAACAGTTTCTAATTTACATGAACATAAAGCTGTTTAATACGCTACAATAACGGTATGGTATTTACTGTATGAGCATATTGAGTCAGAACAGGATGTGGTTGTATTGCACAAGATGCTGAAACTTTCAGACAGTAGTTGAAGAAGTATTTAGATACACCACAATATAAAAATACTCCATTACAACTACTAAAAGTCCTGCATTGAATATCTGTAAAATGATGTATTATCAGCAAATGCCTACTTTATGTAAAGCAAAATCATAATCTAGGGAATAAAATAATGTAGTTAAAATAAATATAAACATAAGTAAATATAAAATAGTGTAAATTTGTAATTTTGTTTACGACAGTATTTCAGATGAGAAAACTGAATATAAACAGGAATGTGTAATAATGAGAAGTATTAAAAATATATAGGCGTAAACAGGAATTTAGTATATAGAGAAGTGGTAAATTTATGTAAAACAATATGTAAAGTAAATAAAGGTAAAGTGACTATAGAAGTATGGATTATGTAGCAGAATGAACTTTGTCACTGTTGAATATTGTATTTTTATTATTTATTTTATTATCAATGCTGATGCATTACTTAATGCAAGATGATTGTTTGACTATTTAATTTGCCATGTCAAATACAGCTGTCAAATACAATAAAAAATATAACATTTACTCTGAAATGTGGCGGAGTAGAAGTATAAATATCAGAAACTATAGGTAAAGTATAAGTATCTCAGTACTTACTTACTAGTAAATGT
This sequence comes from Sebastiscus albofasciatus, assembly GCA_916701655.1. Taxonomy (NCBI): domain Eukaryota; kingdom Metazoa; phylum Chordata; class Actinopteri; order Perciformes; family Sebastidae; genus Sebastiscus; species Sebastiscus albofasciatus. The sequence goes on along the minus strand of CAKAOI010051433.1, from coordinate 33,416 downwards.
ACTTAGTTACACTTCAACAGTATTTTCAGGCTTCTGAACACATTAACATTAACTATTAATGATGATTATTATCAGAAATTATTTTATTATTAATTAATAAAATGTGACAGAAATGGATATTTCTGTTTTAATTTGCTTATTTATTTATTTATTATTAAATAATAATTATTATTATTGTATTAATTCCCTTATTTATTTATTCTGTTTAATTTTCCCTTTTATTTATTTATGTTTTTATTTTTATTATATATATACACACGGATAGGAAAATAATCATTCCTCTCAATGTGTCTTCTACAGATCAAGAAAATGTTTGTGACTTGAGATGGATGTTAATTCAGCAGGTAGGCATCTTCCAAGGGATTGTAATAAAAGTTGAATAGATGCACAAGCTAGAATTGTGGAGTATTTTTAGTTTCACTTTCAGTCTGACTGACTGATGTTTGTGCAAAGGTGTAAGCTCTATTATGGATCTACCTGAAGGGGGAGATGAGGGAGTCCTCCGCTCCAAAACGACTCCACATGAGGAACATGACAGCTGGACCAAAGCTCAGAGGTGAGACAAGGATCTTAACTGTTCATCACTGCCTAAACGCATTTTGCATACATTATTATGAACTGTAAAACTCTGTGTTAAAGCCCAGAGCAACAGGAGAGACCAGCCTCCCCTGTATCCAGCTGTGTGTCCATGAAGAGCAACAAGTCAATGGAGCCACCTTTTGCTTTTCAAAAACAATGTTCTTCTGAAGCAGAGTAAGTCGGCATTGTGTAGCTACTATGTAAGCATTAAAGGGTAACTTTGGTATTTTGCAATCTGTATTTTGTCATGTTTTTGTGTCAAACTGTCTAATGGGAACAACAATTTCTGAAATTGGTCCAGTATCGAGGAAGAACGCTGTAGACAGCAGCCGCTAAAAGGCTGCAATGTGGTGCTATTGGGGCAAGCTGGCACCGTCATTTACGTCCACTAAAAAGCTCTTGCTTTTGCCATGACAGGCTCTGATTGTTATTATAAGTGTCTGACATCATGGAAAGAGTCTCACTCAAGGAAGAGTCTCATTGTGAAATCTGGCGAGGCGACATGTTGCCGGAAGACAATGGTGCAATAGTGGAATACATCCATGGTGGAAATGAGAGTGTTTGTTGTGTTGGAGGACAGAAAGCGTAGCTTAGTGTTATCTAAAAGATTTGGATCAAGAGAAAGGTAAGAAAAAGGTTTTATTTCTCTTTCTAGGATCCTTTCCATAATGTTGTCAGACACTTATAATAACAATTTGAGCCTGTCAGTGACAAAAACAAGCACTTTTAGTTGACGTAACGTTGGACTGGACCAATTTTAAAACGTCACTTAGACACAAAAACATGGGGAAATAGGGTCCAGGTTGAAAAATATCAAAATTACCCTTTAACAACCTAATTTTTTAGAGGGAATCCATCTTTATTTTGTCAATTGTTTGTCTCTGTCAGGATCAAGGAGAGACCAGCCTCCCCTCTATCAAGCTGTGTGTCCATGAAGAGCAACAAGTCAATGGAGCCACCTTTTGCTTTTCAAAAACAACGTTCCTCTGAAACAGAGTAAGTCGACATTTTTACTTTGTAAGCATTAACAAAGCAATTTAAATAATGTATTGATAATAAGAGAATCAGTATGTAGCTCAGTACGCCTATTGTTTTCTAATTTGGGCTTTTTTCCTAATCTGAGAATAGCATATATATATATATATGCTCTCTTCAAAGCCACCAGACTCCAATGAAAAAACAGTTATTTTAACTCACAGAACACGGGAGTTGCTGGTCTACTGTTAGTTTGTGTTATTGTGTGACTTTTGCAAATCCAAACTAACCCTATAAAACACCAAAGAAACCAGCGGTTGCAGCGGTAGACCAGCAACCAGTATCAGAATACATGAATATTTGCTGCGGTGTGTTTTCCTCCACAGACTACAACAGGAGAAGTCAGATGTTCACATTGGTCAGTCCGCTCTGGAAGATCAAACAGACCCCATATTCATGGTGTGTACATGTACAAGCAACTACTACTACAGTCACATGTTTTTGCACTAGTCCACTTTGCAAATTAAGTTTATATATATATATATATATATATATATAATTTTCTAGCTGCTTGAGGAGAACATCATCAGTTTTGTGAAGAAGGAGCTGAAGACGATGCAGAGGGTTCTGAGTTCAGAGCGTTCAGATGACGAGGTGCTGGACAGCGAGGAGGAGGAGGAGGATATGAGGAGCAGCAGAGAGGCATTTGTGAAAGTTGTGCTGTACTTCCTGAGGAGATTAAAGCAGGATGAGCTGGCTGACTCTCTGCAGAGCAGTAAGATGCGTTTTATGGCTTTAACACAATGGAAAAAGAAAAAGGTTTACAGATTTTCAAATGCCTAGTTATGGTTGAACAATCGCTGTTCAAGGGAGGGTCCATATCTGTTGTAGCATCCACTTACTAGTGTTTTTTGTTCATGCAGAATCTCCGGCGGCTTGCCAACGAAAACTCAAATCTAGTTTTAAGCAGAAGTTCCAGTGTGTGTTTGAGGGGATCGCTAAAACAGGAAACCCAACCCTCCTGAAGGAGATCTACACAGAGCTCTACATCACAGAAGGAGGGACTGCAGAGGTCAACGATGAACATGAAGTCAGACAGATCGAAACAGCAGCTAGGAAGCCGGCCAGACCTGAAACGACAATCAAATGCGAAGACATCTTTAAACCTTCACCTGGAAGAGATGAGCCAATCAGAACAGTGCTGACGAAGGGAGTGGCTGGCATCGGGAAAACAGTCTTAACACAGAAGTTCACTCTGGACTGGGCTGAAGAGAAAGCCAACGAGGACATACAGTTCACATTTCCATTCACTTTCAGAGAGTTAAATCTGTTGATAGGGAAAAAATACAGCTTGGTGAAACTTGTTCATCACTTCTTTGGTGAAACCAAAGAAGCGGGAATCTGCAGGTTTGAAGAGTTCCCGGTCGTGTTCATCTTTGACGGTCTGGATGAGTGTCGACTTCCTCTGGACTTCCACAACAATGAGATCCTGACTGATGTTACAGAGTCCACCTCAGTGGACGTGCTGCTGACGAACCTCATCAGGGGGAAACTGCTTCCCTCTGCTCGCATCTGGATAACCACACGACCTGCAGCAGCCAATCAGATCCCTTCTGAGTGTGTTGACATGGTGACGGAGGTCAGAGGGTTCACTGACCCACAGAAGGAGGAGTACTTCGGGAAGAGGTTCAGAGACGAAGAGCAAGCAAACAGAATCATCTCCCACATCAAGACATCACGAAGCCTCCACATCATGTGCCACATCCCGGTATTCTGCTGGATCACGTCTACAGTTCTGGAGGAGGTGTTGACGACCAGAGAGGGAGGAGAGCTGCCCAAGACCCTGACTGAGATGTACATCCACTTCCTGCTGGTTCAAGCCAAACTGTGGACCGTCAAGTATCATGTCGGAGCTGAGACGGATCCACGCTGGAACCCAGGGAGCAGGGAGATGGTTTTGTCTCTGGGGAAACTGGCGTTTGAGCAGCTGAAGAAAGGCAACTTGATCTTCTATGAATCCGACCTCGCAGAGTGCGGCATCGACGTCACGGCGGCGTCGGTGTACTCGGGATTGTTCACACAGATCTTTAAAGAGGAGAGAGGGTTGAATGAGGAGAAGGTGTTCTGCTTTGTTCACCTGAGCGTTCAAGAGTTTCTGGCTGGTCTGTATGTCTTCCTGACTTTTACCAACTCTGGCGTCAATCTGCTGTCTCCATCAAAAACCTGGTGGTCTAAAGTATCACAGAACAAATCAAAGCTATCGCACCTCTTCCAAAGTGCTGTGGACATGGCTTTACAGAGTCCAAATGGACACCTGGATCTGTTCCTCCGCTTCCTCCTGGGTCTTTCACTGCAGACCAATCAGACCCTCCTAAAAGGCCTGATGATGCACGCAGGAAACAGCTCACATACCAATCAGGACGCAGTCCAGTACATCAAAAGCATAATCAGGAGAAACCTGTCTCCGGAGAGAAGCATCAATCTGTTCCACTGTCTGAATGAGCTGAATGATTCCTCTCTAGTGGAGGAGATCCAGCAGTACCTGAGTTCAGGACGTCTCTCCACAGTCCAACTGTCTCCTGCTCAGTGGTCAGCGCTGGCCTTCATCTTGCTGTCATCAGAAAAAGACCTGGATGTGTTTGACCTGAAGAAATACTCTGCAACTGAGGAGGGTCTTCTGAGGCTGCTGCCAGTGGTCAAAGCTTCCAAGAAGTCTCTGTAAGTTTAAAGAAGACAGAAAGCCATTCATTCCTACCACATAATAATAATAATAATAATAATAATAATAATAATTATTATTATTATTATTATTATTATTATTATTATTATTATTATTTATTTATTTATTTATTCATTTATTTATTTTTTAATCATGCTTTTTATTGTTTCCTTAAGAAAAAAGACAATCTAAACCACAACAAATAAAATAATATGTACATTTAACAGATAGTAAATGTAAATTTAAAGACAAACTATTCAAAAACAAAGGAGAGAAATAATAAGGTAATAATTATAAAATCTAAAATATAAATAAATGAATAAAAATTATAAAATAGAAATATAATAAATTATTTTTTTAAATGTATGGATACAAATAAATACATAAATAAATTGTCATGATAATAATAAATAAATTAATTAATAAAATAAATTCACACACCAGATTCCCAACACCTGGTCCTGCCACCCGCACAGGATAGATACAGAGTGCATACTGTTTGTTTAACACACATTTACAAAAGAGTTAATAAAACAGAATATAAAAATAATTAAATAATATGAATATAATTACATAAAAAATGAAATATAGGTTGCAACAAAGCTAACATCTGAGGCGCTTGTGGGACGCTCCGAATAATGATTATTTTGAAACTGTATTTTTGTTGCGTGTTCTTCTTCAGGCTGAGTGGCTGTAACCTGTCGGAGAAGAGCTGTGAAGGTCTGGCTTCAGTTCTCAGCTCCAGGTCTTCTAGTCTGAGAGAGCTGGAACTGGGTAACAACAACCTGCAAGACTCAGGAGTGAAGCTGTTTTCTACTAGTCTGGAGAATCCACACTGTAGACTGGAAACGCTGAGGTTAGATCTTATACTGTATGGTAGATACAACACTCAAAAACGCCCTAACAGCGCTGACTAGGACACCAAACCTTATCCTTCATTCTCACAGCTTTGGAAAGCTAAATATCTAAAATGTTTCTGTTGATTTTACCAGGTTGAATCACAACAATCTCACAGAGAAATGCTGCCACGAGTTGTCATCGGTTCTCAGCACCAAGTCGTCCAGTCTGAGAGAACTGGACTTGAGTTACAACGAGCTGCAGGACTCGGGAGTGAAGGTGCTCTCTATTGGACTGGAAAGTCCACACTGTGCGCTGGAAACACTCAGGTCAGGGTTACTCAGTTTGTCGCAATCTGCAACCACACCAGTAGATGTCGCCAAATCCTACACACTGTACCTTTAATGACTCATAGTAAATATTATCCTTAAAGAAAAACATAGCATGTTTTGTATTCAATATCCAAGTTGACTAATTAAAAAATCTTCCTCAGGCTGATTGGCTGCAGCTTATCAGACAAAAGCCGTGATACTCTGGCCTCAGTTCTCAGCTCCTCTAGTCTGAGAGAGCTGGATCTGAGTAACAACGACCTGCAGGACTCAGGAGTGAAGCTGCTCTCTGTTGGGCAGGAGTGTCCGCATTGGAGACTGGAAACACTCAAGTTAAATCACATCTTCCCAAGTTCAAACTATGATATTGTATCCCACTTAAAAGTTGTTGGTCGGACACTGAATGTTCCAGAAACACATTCATTTTATATTTTATTTTACCAGGTTGAGTCAAACGAGGCTCACAGAGAAATGCTGTCAAGAGTTGTCATCAGTTCTCAGCAGCAGGTCGTTCACTCTGAGAGAGCTGGATCTGAGTAACAACGACCTGCAGGACTCAGGAGTGAAGCTGCTTTCTGCTGCACTGTCAAGTCCACACTGTCCGCTCCAAACTCTCAGGTTAGATTCATGTTATATGGTTTTTGGGGCGACAAGATTGTATAATGGTGACACTGTATATTGTGTTTTCTTGTGCTAAGGTATTATTTTTAGTCTTATATATTTAGTCCATTGGTTTATTTATTTTTAAATAAATAATAAATAAATAAATACAAAATACAAAATTAAACAGAAGAGTAAATAAATAAGGGAATTAATACAAAGATAAATAAATAAAGCAGCAAATTAAAACAGAAATATCAATTTATTGCACATTTTATCAATTAATTAATGGTTACATTAATTTTTTATATTATTTTTGCTACATTTAATGACACATTTATTTATTCATTTTAATTATTATTTAATTATTTATTTAATGTATTTTGGCAGGTTCCGTCCTCCATAGTGACTTCCTAAATATAGTATAACGGTAAATGTGTCTGTTCCTTTTGGCAGCTTGAATCAAACCAACCTGACAGAGAAATGCTGTCAGGAGATCTCATCAGTCCTCAGCTCCCAGTCCTCCAGTCTGAGAGACCTGGACCTCAGTAACAACGACCTGCAGGATTCAGGAGTGAATCAGATGTTGGCTGGACTGGGAAGTCCTCACTGCACCCTGGAAACTCTCAGGTCGGTATTCTGCCTTTTAGGAAGTGTGATACTGCAATTGTTTGGCCTGTTAATGCAATGCAGTTGCCCTAATGTAGTCACTGTCATCGCCTGTGCATCCACAAATTCTCAGTTGTAAGTTTCCTGATTGAAATCCTTCAGGCTAAGTGGCTGTCAGTTATCAGAAAGAAGTTGCGCAGCTCTGGCCTCAGTGCTCAGCTCCAGGTCGTCGAGTCTGAGAGAGCTGGATCTGAGTAACAACGACCTGCAGGACTCAGGAGTGAAGCTGCTTTCTGCTGGACTGAGGAGTCCACACTGTACACTGGAAACTCTCAGGTAAGATCATATTTTAACACTACTTTGTAACTGTATAAAAGCAGTGTTCTTCTTTCTGTAATTACTCTTTAAGGATTAACAGAATCAAATCATGGCATGTGTGAAATTAGTCTGTTATTTCTTTATATCAGACTGTTGCTATGTATAATAGAGCGTTGCTATGTATAATAGAGCGTTGCTATGTATAACAGAACGTTGCTATGTATAACAGACCGTTGCTATGTATAACAGACCGTTGCTATGGGCGTGGTTTTGATGTCAGACATCTCTGAAGGACTGTTTTTGTGTCAAATTATTGATTTCTTAAGTAAGCAGCCGTGTAATAAGCGAGATAATGTACAGCTAGCTGGTCATTGTTGTGAAATAAACCCAGACAGGGCGATGCAAGTTTATATTTCGCTGTACATTATCCCTTAACACACACAGATCCATATTCATAGATCCAAGTCTGTTATTTTAAGGCATTATTTGGTTTAGTTTATTACTTTATTTGACAGGGACAGTGCATATTAATAACATTTCTGATGGTTTTAATGGTAATTGCTTATAAGACAGCGAAGTGTATTACGTTTGCTGTTATTGTTCTGTTGTCCAACTGTTATTAACAGTGTACCTAGTTACATTGAAGAACCTAAAAGTAGTTTAGCAGCAGTCGGTTAATGCAAAGAGAAACCAGCATGTTTTTTTTTGTCCTTGCTGAAATGTAGTTTATCTAAAATCCTGAAAGCTGAAACACATGTATATTTTTTTCAGGTTGAGTCAAACTAGGCTCACAGAGAAATACTGCCACGAGTTGTCATCAGTTCTCAGCAGCAAGTCGTTCAGTCTGAGAAAGCTGGACTTGAGTAACAACGACCTGCAGGATTCAGGTGTGAAGGTGCTCTCTGCTGGACTGAGGAGTCCACAATGTGCACTACAAACACTCAGGTCAGCAATTATCATTTTACTAGTAATGAAAACATCCAACAATGCTTTTCTTTTCACAAAACTCCCTACTTTGTGTGTATTTGTGTAGATTGTCAGGCTGTTTGATCACAGAGGAAGGCTGCACCGCTCTGGCCTCGGCTTTGAGGTCCAACCCGTCCCATCTGAGAGAGCTGGACCTGAGCTACAACCATCCAGGAGATGCAGGAGTGAAGCTGTTGTCTGCTGGAGTAGAGGATCCACGATGGAGACTGGATACTCTCAGGTAAGGGAAGATACAAGGGATTAAGGGCTCTATATTAATCTGTCTTTGCTCTACCGGCGCTCCTGCTTTAACCACATTAAATGCTAATTTTTATACTAATGTAAACGCATCAACTGTCTGGGGAGTGTTTAATTGAAATAGTTTATTTACATTATTTTCATCTGACTTTGTTTTCTTCCTCCAGTGTGGATGATGGATGTGTTCGGTGGTTGAAACCTGGTCTGGTGAAGTGTAAGTGTGTAAAATTGAATATTTAATTAAGTCCATTTGACATCCATTCAATCAAAACCTGCAGACCTTCATCGAATTGTATATTTTTTCTTTCCATCAGATGTCTGTGAACTCACATTGGACCCAAACACAGCACACAAAAACGTCGTCCTGTGTGAGAACAACCGAAAAGTGATGCTGGCGATTGAGAAGCAGCCGTATCCTGATCACCCAGACAGGTTTGACTGGTGCTACCAGGTGTTGTCTACAACCGATCTGACCGGTCGCTGCTACTGGGAGGTGGACTTTGAAGGAGGGGTTGATATTGGCGTGACTTACAGAGGACTCAGGAGGAGAGGAGCCCTTGACGGCAGTAGGCTCGGGTGGAATGAGAAGTCATGGAGTCTGGAGTTGACTGATAAATGTTACTACGCCTGGCACAATAATATAAGAACAGCTCTTCTCACGCCTCCCTCCTCTGCCTCTAACAGAGTTGGAGTGTATCTGGACTGGCCTGCCGGCACTCTGTCCTACTACAGAGTTTCATCCGACACTCGGATCCACCTGTACACCTTCTACTGTGCATTCATTGAACCCCTCCTCCCTGGTTTTGGATTCTTGTCGTTGGAGTCGTCAGTGTCCTTGTGTTAAAGACAGGACAACACGTACTTTTTTGACATTTGATGACATTTTTACAGTTAAAATGACACATTTGAAAGTTTAAATTAGAGCCACACATACTCACACACACACAGCAAAGCAATCAGCAGACTGATCACAAGTAATCGGTTATATTTGTTATACTTTTACATTATCAACAGTGACATTGGCGTTACCCTTGTGGGTTTTTTTTGCAGTAATTGCTGTTGTTTTTATTCATTGTTGTATTCTTTTTGCATTTATTATTGAACTGCTGTCTTTAAGCCCCTCAGGGACATTAAAGCTTTGCTCTACTCTTTACTGACACCACGTGATTACTGATATCATTACACACGGACAGCTGCGAAAACAGTTAAAAATATATAGAAGTATTTATTTATATTATGTATGAAAGTATATATTACAAAATGGCAAGAAAAATAGTTAGAAAAAAGTGTACAAAAGTCCATTACATAAGGAAAAACTGAATATGTACAATCTGAAAATAATACAAAGATGATACTGTGCGTAATGTACAAGAGATAAGGGTGAATATTTAAATGTGACATACAGTTTTCACATGATCGAACAGATTTGAGAGATAAAATAAGTATTAATTGGCTTTTTTTTTTTAGAAAAAAGCAGAAATAAGAAAACCAACTTCTTAAGATTTGTTTTCCTATGTTGGATATCCAGTCTGGTTGCTATGGCAACAGCCAGTGATGTCTGAGGAAGATGATGCTCGAGGCATCTTGCAGACGGGATGAGGAGCGGCGAGCGCGCCGGCTCCACCCAGCAGTTTGTAGTTCAGGCCAATCACAAGCGAGCAGAACTGACTGACGTCCACAAAGTCGCAGCAGAGGATGTTGACCCTGCTGGGGTCACGCCCCGGCCGCTGCTCGCCCGCCCAGCTGAGCAGCAGCGAGAGGGCCCTCATCGTCATCTTCCTCATGCCCTGGAGGGGATGGAGGACGACGTAGGGAGCGTCTTCTGTCAGGTTCAGACCGCTGACGTAGAAACCAGCTGCAAAACAAAATATGATGCATTGTTACAGATTAAACTACAGCACATGAAGTACCATCATCAATATTAACGGGGGCTATTCTGCATGATGACTACTTTTACGTTTGATACTGTCAGTGCATTTTGTTGCTAACACTTCTATACTTTACTTGTAGTCTAAGTATTTTTACCGTGTAATATTGATTTTACTTTAGTACATGCTTTGAATACTTCCTCCACTACTAGGTACCTGGTCTTCCTCTGCGCTTCTGGTCCTCCAGGTAGGCAATCACTTGTTTAGGGTCTGGGCTGTCGGCATACCTGGAGACAGAGAGATAAATTATCTTTTATTTGGTTTACATCTCGTAGTGAAGAAAAGTGCGAAGATGTTATTGTGGAAGACTAAATTAGCAAAACATGGTAGATTCTGCAACCAGTGATGTGTGATAATTGTGAGCTTCTGCTTGATACTGATGCACAACAATATAAACATGATGCTTTAAATTAGAACTATTAAACTTTAAAGCATCCCTGTTGTGTATTTACCAGTAAGGTATTCCAGTCCATAGCTCCGGATGCTGCAGCACCATCTGCTGGTTGTCATAGGAAACAACAACCTGCTGACCTTTGGACCAGCAGGAACGCAGAGTGGGAGTGTCCTGCATGTAAACACATGCACACAGTAAGTATCTTTAACTTTGTTTTAATGAATTGTTAAGTCTGTGACGTCTTCAAGCAGTCCAAAATCGAAATATATTCAATTATATAGTCATTTCAGAATCTCAAGGTTACCTGTGAGGAGCAGAGTTTCTTTCCGAACAGCATGATGATGTACTCTGCAAGGTGGAAGTGATCTTCGTCGGTCAGCGATTCAAAATGCGAGCAGGAGATGATGACGATCTCTTGGGGATGAGCGTCCAACCAGGTAGCCAGTTCATCCAGAGCCTCCTGCATAAATACATTTTGTATTCAATTTATTCTCAGTAACCTCTGGGTCGGTGGTTCAATGTAAACCCTAATCACACTTTATTAGACTGAGTGTGAGTACCTTCACAGTCATCAGTGTGTAGATGCCGTGAGCGAAGAACAATGTGTGGCCTCCTGCTGGCTTCCTGGCGATCCGCAGGTCCAGGAAACGAACACCGAGATCACACTGATCACTGAGGACTGATTGCTACACACAGAAGAGAGAGAACACATATAAAAACATGATAATTCAATGCAAGTGGCAGCAACTCAGTCAGTGCTACTTTAGATAAGATTAGATCCAACTTTACAACAAAATGCAGTAGTTCTGCTTTTACATTTCAGAGGCAAATACTGTGTTTTCTTATTTATACATATTGCTTATAAAGTAGTTGAAATTAGCACCACTTCCGTCAGCTAATAAAATGTTGTTTACATGTTAATACAGCTGTAGCAATAACCAAATAATATAATTCATAGTGATCCTGATGAGGGGCTTTCTGCTGCAAAATGAGTACTTTGATAATACCTCTGTTCTTCTACTGCAGTAATACACATACTGTGATATAAACTTGACTTTACAAGTTGAGGAACAACACCTGAAAGCACCACCAGAGGCCAGATTTGGCTTAAGTATAAGAAGAACAAGAAAAAGTAGAAGTATTAAGACATTTTACTTAAGTAAAAGTTGTAATACTACAGTGTAAAAATACTTTGTTACAAGTAAAAGTCCCTTCGGTCAGTCTTACTTAAATAAAAGTAGCAATACTACAGTGTAAAAATATTGTAGTGGAATAAAAAGTACAATATTTGGTGAGTAAAAAGTAACTTAAAATGTAAATACTCAAGTAAAGTACAAGTATAATTGTACTAAAGTGCAGTACTTGAGTAAATGTACTTTTCTGGGCCCCTGCTAGCAGAAGATGTCCTCTAGTTACCTGTGTGGTGGCCCACCAGGAGACACAGGGTCGAGTACAGCAGGGGATCAGCCGGTCCATCCCTCTGAGGAGAGAGGACTCTGATCTCACGACGGGAGAGGACACATCCAGGCAGAAAGACATGCTGTCATGGCTCCCTGTGGGGACGGATGGACGCTCAGTCAGACATAAACTAGCGTTATATATACTCAAGTGTACCAGGTCAAATCATTTTCACATATCACCTGGACTATTAACCCATTGTTACTCTTCATGTTGAAACTATCCATGGGCACATCAGATCAATGTGAAGTTAGTTATAAAGGCATTTAGAGTTGCATTCAGAATTTGCCCCATTGCAGCATTAGAGGTCAAAGGTCAAATTCTCTTGACCTCAGTGTCATGACACTGTGACTGAAGGATAGATGATAGTCTAAGCTTTACAATGATATATGACTTCATGGTATTGTGTGTTGGTTTCCCTCTTTTATACTGGATCTATGTGTAAAATGGTGAAAAAAGATGGAAAGATTGTAATGATGGAGGGATGAAAAAGGGAGTGATAGCACATAGAAAAATACAATTGCTGAATTGCTATCATGCATTCCCAACACTAGGGACATAGACCTTTACAAAAAATCACTGAGACCTGGTTCCTCCAAAGTGGCACAACCAACCACAATAGTCCATGACTATTATGGTTTACCAGGTAGAGCCAAATAAAAAAATAAAAATAATAAAAAAATACATATATACACACAAAAGGAAGGAAGTGTTTGTGATGTACTATGTATACTGTCATTTTGAAATTAAAAAAAAAAAATACACATAAGGAAGTTGTTTATATATATACACACACATAAGGAAGTTAGTGTTTATGATGATTTACCAGGTAGAGCCAGGTTCCACAGCGGGACATCCAGCAGCTCCTCCGGGAGACGAGACATCCAGTCCGGGTTCGGGTTCTCTCCGAGCTGTATCTGCTCCTCCATGTTCTTCAACGACTGTTTTACTTCACCAAATAGTTACTGTTTCCATTACGGACGAATAAAATGATCCTCTTCCTTGTTTTCAATACAAAAACTGGTTTGTTTACAACAACTTCCGGTTTAAAAACGTGCGTTAAGCTGAAAACAAGCTGGCATTTCCTGTGACAACCTTCAAAATAAAACCGGAAGTTTGTTTTCGAAACAAAAGCCTGCTGAACAAAAATAAAATTAGATTTTTTTTGTGGGATAAATTGTAGTTAGAGTCACAGAAAAATGCAGGATTTTTTTTTTTTTACCTTAAACATGTTTCTGAAAAAGTAAAGTATCTTAAAATAGATTTATTTTTATTTTTTATTTTTAATAAAATGTATTTATTTTTGTAACAGCTGGTAAAAACATGTAAACATCATGTTAAAAGTTGATTTTTAAAGGCAAAGAAGTTGCAAATGCAACAGATGAAGTTGATTAAAAATATTATTATTATTATTGTTGTTGTTGTTGTTGTTATTATTATTATTATTATTATTTATATTTTAATTTTACTAATTAAAAAAAATATTAATTTTATAATAATAATACCTAATAATAATATATTTTTATTTATGTACTACTATTATTATTATTATTATACATAAATAAAATAGATATCAATGCTACATTTTATGCAATTACAACTTTAAATTGCTGTTGTTCTTTGCTTAGAAAACATCCAACATTTCAACCAGTGTACTGTAAAGTAAAACAATATCACAAAGTTGTTTTTGAAATATTTTTATTAGTAGTAGTAGTAGTAGTATTATTATTAATAAACCTTTCATTTAACAGGTATCCTAATGTTCTCTGTGTTTACATGGTGCTCTGCCGCATTTTAAATATAAAGTCGAAAGGAAGAAAAGTCTATAAAATAAAATAGAAATCAAAGCTACAGTTTATGCAGTTACAGCTTTAAATAGCTGCTGTTCTTTTCTTAGAAAAGCAAGTGACATTTAAATGACTTATTTAAGTTTGTTTCAGTCAGTATACTATAAAGCGCACGTAAGATAATGTAATAAAAGCCCATATAGTCACATAGTCACATTGGATGCACTGCTTTTCAGGAGAAGCCACTTATCTTGTTACCTAATCCTGATTATCTCCTGACATTTCCTTTTCGTAGTACTGTATTTCAATTCAGCTCAGTGTTTTTCTGCAGACTGAAGTACAGTACTGTATTTCAATTCAGCTCAGTGTTTTTAAAATTAAGTCAAATAGGTTAAGGAGTCGTTTACGTGATCGTCGTCATGAGGATGTTCTGACCCGCGGTGTTTTCTGAGTAAGAGCTTTGTGTTGGTCTTTAAAACTTGGACATCAACTCAAGTTTTCCTCTGATTTCCTGTTCTGGTAATCTTCTCAGATTTATTTTACAACCCCTTCAGGGTCACTGACCCTCGAGTTGGGCGCCACTGCTATAGGGTCTTTTATTTTTATGCCTCCGTCCATCTGGTCCGTCCTCGTGAACGCGATATCTCAGGAACGCCTGGAGGGAATTACCTCAAAATTGGAAGAAACGTCCACCTGGACTCAAGGATGAACTGATTAGATTTTGTTGGTCAAAGGTCAAAAGTAAAACAAAATTATTTCTATTCTTTTGTCATATCCTCCCAAAATGGCCTGTGTTGAACCACAACATATTCTAAAAACAGTAAGCGTTTTCAGTCCAGAATGGCGGCTTTGCTTCTGTACTCTTTGCCTTCACGTCCGTCCCATTCTCGAGAACGCGATATCTCAGGAACGCCTTGTGGGAAGTTCTTCAAATTTGGAAGAAACGTCCACTTGAACTCAAGGATGAACTGATTCGATTTTGTCGGTCAAAGGTCACTGTGCCCTCACCCATGAACGTATATTGCCAAAAAATGAAAGTCAATTGTTCGTTCCATTGCAACATCAGCGCCCAGCAGCAAA
>CAKAOI010051433.1:0-14696 GCA_916701655.1 Sebastiscus albofasciatus | reverse complement strand
TTCACAAGACACGGGAAACCTCTGTTGGTCTGGAGGAGCTGCAGCAGTTATTTCTGCACAAACGTCCACAGTACATTCACTAGATATTCTCAGAGCTACTAACTCTTCTGCAGTGTGGAGTGAGCGCGCGTTCACGTCTATAGTTGGAGCGAGAACGCGCGTGCTGTCTGAGTGAAGGCAGGCAGGCAGAGGAGGAGAGGCAGCGGCTACACGCGAACGCGCACATGCGAGCGCGCATGTGTCCCGACCCGGTACATTTATACGCTTAAAAAGTTACAAACAGTCCCTTTAAGTACAGTAAATATCAGACACGTTGACTTTAACTTCTACTAAACTTCTACTTCTGGTTAGATATTGGTACTTTTACTCAAGTGTGGCGTTCAGGCACTTCATCCACCACTGATATAATGGGTACAAGGCTTTTTCAGAGGATTACAGAGGAGTTTTAGGGGGTTAATAAAATGAAATCAAGGTTTTGTGGAGGTTTAAATCTGAGCTGCTTGCTGAAGTCATTCAAAAAGGGGGGAAGTGGATATAATGGTCAACCCCGTTCCTTAATAAAATGATATATTTGTCAAGAATTGAAGAAAAGCGTTAGGTAGAGGTCTTAGAAATGTTTAGACAAAGAAATGAAGATAGTACCCGCCTCCCATTCCTCATGAATCAAAGATGTTTTTTTACTTTGTTAAAGTAGAAAAAATACTATAAATGTTTCTCTTGCCAAATTTAATAAAACAGGAGGTCCACTTTGTAGGGGTGTTTGCTGCTATTCTGGAATAACATTTGAATGTGTCTTCTCACTATCATGTGAATTTAGTGTTTGTCTTTGATTGTTAATGGATAAAACTGGACATTTGTGTGTTGTTGAAAATCCAATAAACAATTTTAGGGGGAAAAACTGAAGATGAAAGTAAATCTCATCTGCTAATGAATGAAATCACTGGCTGTCTCAACAACTTACTGATATATGTGAACACTGACTGCTCATCAGAAGTCCAGTCAATAACAGCCTTCGGATATTGGCAAAAACACCTGATTAAATTACTCTCAAAATGATTTTATTAGCTAATTCTGGGCAGAGTTTTGTTCTTGTTGCTTTTCTTCCTGTCAAAGCGCCACCATCTCTATCCTAAAATCAACTTCCTGTTTATTGTCATCTTCTGCCAATCAATAACAGGACGACGATAACAATCTGAACCGTGCGGTCTGGTGGTTTAGCAGCAAAGAGGCTCTGTTCACGTTATCAGATGAGCTCTGAACTGACCCAGAGGAGCATGATTTTCCTCTTTTGAAGATCTTCCAATTGGATATATAACAATAATTGATTTGCAGAGGTTGCATACGATTTTATGCAGCCATCCTTTTTATTAAATCTGCTATTTAATCTCCTAATGATGCTATTTGCTGAGCTCTCAAAATCGTCTTCCAGCAGAATCAAAGTCTGCAATAGACAAACATTTCTTCTTCTTGTATGATGAGTTTCTTTGCTTTTTTTCCTTTTTCTCCTCATTGCTTTCCCCCTCTTCCATCTAACCCTCCTTGAAAACTCATTCAATGTACTCCGGAGAATTTAGAGCACACAGAGTGAATTAAGACTTCCTTAGACTTTGATTCAGACTCTTTTGGAGCAAGTAAACCAGATTTAAAAGTCGCTTTACGTCCATTAATAAAGCACTCTGCCATGCGTGCCCCATTTGGAGGCTGTTTGCGACATTCCTCGGCCTAATTTGGTGTATAAAGTCCTCAATAAAGTTTCCAGGCATCTCAGAATGGCTCCTCTCTGCAACTGGTGCATGGTCATGATGTTTAATTAATTGGATCATGTGATCCTAACATAGCGCTTTCATAGCTCTCTAATCACAGAAATCCAATCCAAGTTTCTAAGTTTAGACGGGGGCAATCATGGCTGTAATCACATCATCTTTATGCAATGTTTTTATCATTTATCTTGCAGTACAGAAGACTCAGAGAGGAAGATTCAGTCACAATGTCTGAGCGCTACGACTGCACGGAGTGTACAAAGTCCCTGTATGGGCAAAAGTACATCCTGAGAGAGGACAAGCAGTACTGCGTCAACTGCTACGAGGATCTTTTCTCCAGCAACTGTGAAGTGTGCCAGAAGCTCATTGGCTGCACCTGCAAGGTCAAATCATTATTCATTTGCAGAAGTGTAACAACCGTCCTCTGATTTCTAACTAAACTATAAACATCCTCTCCTTTCATTGGCTCTGCAGGATCTGGCCTACAAAGACCGCCACTGGCACAGCGAGTGCTTCCTCTGCATCAAGTGCAGCCGCTCGCTGGTGGATCGGCCTTTCGCCACCAAGGATGACATGCCGATGTGCGTCGAGTGCTACAGCAGCGAGTACTCCTCCAAGTGCCATGCGTGCCTGAAGACCATCATGCCAGGCGAGGAGGCCTTTCTCTACTCTCATAAATGAAATCAGGTTTAGAGCTCACGACATCAGCCCATTAGCTGTAATTGGTTGAGGCTGACTTACTGTACAGTAGATGTAATTATTGATCTCTCTCTCTTCTTTCTCTTCCAGGCTCCAAGAAGATGGAGCACAAGGGCAACAGTTGGCACGAGAATTGTTTCTCTTGCAACCGCTGCCAGCAGCCGATGGGCACCAGGAGCTTCATCCAGAAGGATGCCAACAACTACTGCCTGCCCTGCTATGAGAAGCAGTTTGCTATGCAGTGCGTCCACTGCAAGAAGGTATAAAACATCACACTGTGACCCACGTGTCTCATGAGAGGCTCTGGGTGTGTTTTGTAGCTCCAGCTGCTATGTGTTTATATTTTTGTCTATAAAGAAGATCATAAATCAACAGGTTTTTTTTAGGTCTTTGATTAATTGATACTTTTTTTAAAGATTATTAGGCCCTAAGTTTTTATTTATTTATTTTTTAAAAGATTTTTACGTCCATAATTTTGTATGTTTTCATTTATTTTTAGAGGTTTTTAGGTCTTTGTTTTTTTTATATATTTTTAAAAAGATTTTTACATCCTTAATTTTATATTTATATATTTATTTATTTTTTAAAGATTTTTAGGTCTTTAATTAATTTATATATATTTTTTAAAGATTATTAGGCCCTAAGTTTTTATTTATTTATTTTTTAAAGGTTTTTAGGTATTTAATTTATTGATATATTTGTAAAAATATTCTTACGTGCTTACTGGGATTGAGTCTGTTTGAGCCTGAATGGTGCAGTTATGAGAAGACAGACAGTGAAGGAGGAAAGAGGATAAATATGTATGATGGTATATAACAGTTATGATCAGGAAACAGATGGCCAAGCAGGCTGAATCGGAGGCGTCTTTTTGTGCTAAAAGCTGGTAGGTGAGACAGCAGTCATCTGGCTCGCCTGTGACTAACAAACAGCATAAATTACACAGAAACTAAGCAGGATGAAGCCATACATTCGTGCATAGGAGCTCTGAGATTTATTTACTTAAGTCTAATAAACTTTTTCAACAGTCACTAAAGGTCAATAGGTCACACAATACACATATGATGCTATATCTTTCAGCCCATCACCACTGGAGGAGTGAACTACCGCGACCAGCCCTGGCACAAGGAGTGCTTCGTTTGCATCAGCTGCAAGCAGCAGTTGGCCGGCCAGCGGTTCACCTCTCGGGACGACTTCGCCTACTGCCTCGACTGCTTCTGCAACCTGTTCGCCAAGAAATGCGCTGCCTGCACTACCCCGATCAGCGGTAACGTTTCACACTGCACCTTTAAATTGTCCCAAAATACTGAATAAAACAAAAAAACTTGTACCATTCCAACATGAACTACAAATAGACAGACAAAACTACAGTATAGACAACACGGTCTGACCCAGATCATATGCTTCGCTCCTTGTATCCAATCAGGATTATCACATTACAGAGATCATGAGACTGTTGTTGCTTTTCTCTCAGGCCTCGGTGGCAGCAAGTACATCTCGTTTGAGCAGCGTCAGTGGCACAACGACTGCTTCAACTGCAAACGCTGCTGCGTCTCTCTGGTGGGTCGAGGTTTCCTGACGTGCAAAGATGACGTCCTCTGCCCCGACTGCGTCAAAGACTTCTGAGTGATCTCCAAGAGTTCGTCCAAGATGAGCACTGGCAGATTTCTCCTAACCCATCATTTACTGGTTTCTCACACTTTAACCTGTTCTTACCGCTAAGGTGTTTTCTGCATGATACTGTGTTTAACGCAAATGAGTTGAAGCCTTCATTCCAAAATGTAGTTTTTATTCTGTTTTGCTGAATGTATTTGTGTTTCTCAGAAACATTCCTGGAAAGCAAAGTCAAGAATCCTAAAAGGATTATTTATATATCTAATTTTGGAATGAAACTCTGCGTGGCATTAAAATAACCATGTTTGACAGCTTTATTAGAGCATATTAAGAGGATGTTGAGTTGTGGCAATTGCTCTTAACAGAGTTAATATAATACTACTAATACTGTTTATTCTAATTACATAATTTCTGTTTAATGAAATTACATCTGCCAATAAAGATTTTGTGGATTTGATAAATGCCTATTGCCATAAATGATGCTGCTTGTCATGAAAACATGATAAAATGCCCTCTAGGTTGCTCCTTAAATATAGAAAACATGATAGGGTGTCTTCTAGGGTGCCCTTTAATAGAGAAAACATGATAAAGTGTCTTCTAGATAGATAGATAGTAACTTTATTGATCCCGAGGGAAATTCAAGTTTCCAGCATCACAGTTCCATAGTGCAAAAACATGTTAGTAAAAAGGCAGTGAAAAAGTTAGTAGTACAAAGTACAAAAAAATATACCAGATATAAAAATACAAGGAGACAAAGAAAACTGTTAAAAGTGAATATAGTGCAGGATAACAGCTGTGAGACAGGACTATTAAAAAAGTGAATATAGTGCAGAAGAGACTGTTAAAAATGAGTATAGTGCAGGGTAACTCCAGTAGCTTAGTCTTTGAAAGTGCACTGTGTGCATTATTATCTGTCCTGCAGACTGGGGTGCCCTTAAATGGCGAAAACACGATAAGTGTCCTCTTAAATAGAGAAGACAAAATAAAATGTCTTCAAGGGTCCCCTTAGGTGGAGAAAACATGATAAAGTGTCTTCTAGGATGCCTTGAATGGGATTCTCAATAAACTGGTTTTGGTCTAAGGCCAAAGATCGTCTCTCAAAGACGTCACAGCATGAGTGTCGCAAAGAGCTCTCACTCTGTCCTATTTCTGTCTGCAGGACAGATAATAATGCACACAGTGCACTTTTATAGACTAAGCTACTGGAGTTACCCTGCACTATACTCATTTTTAACAGTCTCTTCTGCACTTTTTAATAGTCGTGTATCACAAGTGTTATCCTGCACTATATTCAGTTTGAACAGTTTTCTTCATCTCCTTGTATTTTTATATCTGGTATATTTTTTTGTACTTTGCACTACTAACTTTTTTACTGCCTTTTTACTAACATGTTTTGCACTATGGAACTGTGATGCTAGAAACTTAAATTTCCCTCGGGATCAATAAAGTTACTATCTATCTATCTATCTATCTACCTAATCTTTTCATTCCTTCCTACAAAATGACGTCACGAGTTTTGTCGGATATACACGATCTTTGTTTTCGCTAACCGGACCGGAAGTCGGCAGCAGGTGCCACCGGAAAGAGTGTTCGGGTGCTGCAGTATAAGAGGTTAGAAGCTAACGGGCGTTTTAATAATTACAACAAACCGCTCCATTACAACGAAAAGAAAGAACATATAATGTAAGATATGTGTTGTAAATTACCATTAGTATATTAATTAACTGTTTATGTATAAAGTAGCGTAGTTAAAGCGTAATTAAAGATTAACGGTGTGAAGATACTGCGGCAGCTAGCTAGGCGGCTAACTAAAGTAGCATGGCTTTGTTATCTATTATATTAAAACATGCTTTATTTTAATGTTTATTTAACGTTTTCTGCAACTTTTACCTAATACATCTTGTTTCACATGCACATATAAGTCTTGTTAATCATTTTAACAACATTTAATTGCTGTTCTTTGAATGAAAAGGTGCAGATTGGGCCGCTATGTGACATATGTGGGAGCAGAAGGCCAGACTCCATTAGAAAAGTCGATATTTTAAGACCATTTTCTCGTTATTTAACAGTATACTTCTTCTTTTTTAACATATTTTTACATTTTTTATTACAGTTTAGTCTTGTGGTAAATTCGGCACACATGATATGTACTATGCAATCACTAATTTCCTCAAAAAGAGCTCAATTCAACATGATGGTTTTAGGCCACCGCTCCATCTCTATACATTATGATAGAAAGATGGGTGAGGGACAAAAATCGACATCTTTTATTTAAGTAACGTTTTGAATTTAGGATATTTGATTACAGTTTTGTCTTGTGGTAAATTCGGCACACATTTTATCTACTATGCAATAACTAATTTCCTCAAAAAGAGCTCAATTCCTCATGATGGCTTTAGGCCACTGCCCCATCTCTGTGCATTGTGATAGAAAGATGGACGAGGGACAAAATAGATTTTAAAAGGGATTTTGTGTGTGCAACAAGTGTTCAGATTTTGAAAAAGAAGCTATAGCTGCTTATTAACAGTGGTGGAAAGTAACTAAGTACATGATGTACTAAAGGGCATACTTGACATACTTGACATACTTGAGTATTTCCATTTTCTGCTAATTCATCCTTGTACTCCAGAGGAAATATTGACATGTATTTGATACTTATAGTTACTTTTTACATTAAAAAAAACACATGTTTACTTAATATAATGCAGTACTGTACTACTAATTTACCCAGTAGTACACAAAGTATCTGAAATTGGCTACACTACTTCTTTTTTAACATAATTTGGTGTTTTTCATTACAGTTATGTCTTGTTGTAAATTTGGCACACTTGCTATCTACTATTTAATAACTAATTTCCTCAAAAGATCTCAATTCCTCATAATGGTTTTAGGCCACTGCTCCATCTCTGTCCATTGTGATAGAAGATGGGTGAGGGAAAACATTGATTTTAAAGGGATTTTGTATGTGCAACAAGTGAAAAAGAAGCTTTTGCTACTAATTAACAGTGGTGGAAAGTAACTAAGTACATGATGTACTAAAGGACAATTTTGACATACTTGAGTTTTTCCATTTTCTGCTAATTCATCCTTCTACTCCAGAGGGAAATATTGACATTAATTGATACTTATAGTTACTTTTTACATTAAAAAAACACACTTTTACTTAATATAATGCAGTACTGTACTACTAATTCACCCAGAAGTACACAAAGTATCTGAAATTGGCTCCACATTGATGAAGTACAACATTAAGATGCTCTTTATTAGCGATAAAAACAGAATAATATAATATTCTAGTAATATAAAGGAGCCATTCTGCACAATGACTACATTTTACTGATATGTACTTTTATTTAAGTAACATTTTGAATTCAGGACTTGTACTTGTAGTGGAGTATTTTGAGACTTTTACATAAGTAAAGGTTCTTAGTTATTCTTCCACCACTGCTAATTTAGTGGGACTAGTAAATTAGGTGACCTTAAATTAATGGTATGTTTCATTGTGCTTTTAACAGACTATAAAGTACTCCCTTTGGTAAAATGTCTTCAGCTGAAATGAGTGCTGCTGTGCCCAACCATCGAAGGACCAAACCTGGTGGTAAGACTAAATTATACTTCATTTATCAAACCATTTCTGGCTCCATCACCTGTAATACATTTCAATACTCAAAGCTACACACATTCAACATTTCTAAAGCTTAATTTAGGTGCGTTTCCATGGCTGTGTATGTTTCGAACAAGCTTTAATTCTAAGGTTATTGCAGGTATAAAGACCGTGGTTGTGCCCGCTGGCGCGACAGGACCGACCTCCCAGATCCCCGGTCTGTCCCAGACTGCTGATGAAACCTCTCCGGTGGAGTGGACCAGCGGGAGGCGAGTTGGGATCTTTGAGTCGGACTCGGAGTATGTCAAGCTGGCAAAGGGAGGTGGCCACAAAGGTAAATGTTTGTTCTATCATTTGTACTAAGGTTGTTCGTATCCTCAGGTAGTTTTATGACAGAATGCACTGAAATACTTACGACACATTCATAGAAAGGTTCTCCTTTTGAATATTTATATGAGGAAATCTGACAAACGTGCTCCTGCCCTCAGAGTGAATAGTTGATCTGAAGTCATCACATTTTGAAAATAACAAAAAAACGTCCCTGCTGATTTGTTTGATCTTGACACTTTCGCTCAACTCTTTGAAATGCAAATGCTGAACAAGTGGCCTACCGGTGCACAACATGAAAGAGGGAGGTCTTTTCCAAAAATACTTTTTATGCATTTTGGGAAATCATAGCAGCCCCTGTTGGGGAAAAACAATAGCTTTTGTTGTGCACAATGCAAAGTTCAATGTCGAGTTCAACATGAATGTTTTTATGCAAGTCAGACAGTGCAGAACAGGGGCTGCTCTGCCAAACTCCATCAGAAAAATTGCAAATTTAAGACTGTTTAGTTTGTGATGCACTACTTTTTAGACATGATTTGGTATATTTTATCAATGCTATTGGTCTTTTGGTAAGTTTGGCACACATATTATCTATTTAGCAGCAAATTATCTCATAAAAATCCAAAGGATTTGGGATATATATGCTGAAATAAACTGCTGTGGAGTGTTTTTTGTTGTGCAAGTCTGCTGTACTGGAAAGTTCAATGCCTCCACATGACTGTTCCAGTTAGATAAGGATTTGTTTTTCCTGTCACAGCTGTGAGTTGGAGAAATGGCTGCATGAAAGACAGATTTTAACACTTATTTTGTAGTAGAGTAAATGTTAAGGCCCTGAGCTGCAAGTTAAATATCAAACTGTGCTTTCGAAGGTGAGATCCGGTGCAGTACTTCATAATTGCTGGCAGTGTTTCATGTTGAACATTGTGTTTCCTCCCTTCCTGCAGGGCTGTTGAGTCATGATGCTGATGATGATGACCAACCTAAGAAGGCTTACTGCCCAACCAACTGGTTCGGAAATGATGAGTCAAAGAGGTAAACAGTACAAATGAACAATCTAATCTGGTGGAGATGATGGTGTTTGTGTGTGTGAATAAAAACCCTCAACAACTTGTGATGTCAGTTTCCCAACACACGCTCACCACGCACTTTCTAACCTGGAGCCTAAAAACATCTTGACCTTATCAGTGTAGAGAAGGTCATGATTTTTTAAACAATATTTAAGGGATCTGAACTATCCCTTTTAAGATTATTAAAGCAAAAAACCTTCCTCTGGGTTTGACTTTGAACAAAGTCGTTGGTAAAATCTGATCAACAACTTTAAGTATTTTATCAGCCAACTGTTTTTTTAAGATAAAACTCAAAATGCTTCTTGATCCTCCTAAGAGCCACAGTAAGCGTGCGGGCCGCAGCCAAGATTTCCCAGAATGTGATAACTGGCCAGCAGTAATTTCACATCGTATATCACCGTTGGTTTTGTGCTTACAGCGGAAGCAAAGCAACGTCTCCCGACAGCGAGATGAAGGCGAGCAGGCGGCCTCTGGCTGCACCGTTTGGCACCGATAACGGTTCGTCCTGGGAAAAAGACGATAGATTTTCTCCCGATAAAGAGAAGGTGAATGGTCCAAACTAGTCACCCCCAAACATTTATACCGTGTCGATGTCTTCCATCCCTTTTCATTTATTTTACCACCACCTTTCCCCTTTCTCATCTTATTTTGCTCCATCGTCGCATTCGCATTTTGGTTAATTTTCATTCCCTGCCGGTGCTTTGGCTGTGTGGTAGCTTTGTGGAAATATTTATAAAAGCTTCAGGTAAGTACAGATGAAGCGTTTATCATATTTATAGTGTTCATATTGAAGAAAATGACTTAGAGGCTTTGTAGTATTACACAGGGTACCTGTCAGATTAAATCATTCTAACTTATAGGAGAATGACTCTATATTTTCACAATGTTTTGAGCGAAATTAGTGCATATAAATGTGTATTTTTTGGTGTTGCTGTTGGGTTCAAGATGTTTTTTTCAACCCTTCTCCATTGCATGACAAATTGTTTTCCTCCATTTCATCTTTTGCTCTATCACCAACATTAACATTTAATTTGCTTGTCAGTAAAGTGAATCATCAGTGTATAATTCTGCAGTGAAAAGTCATAAATAACTATGTTTATTTGTCTAATAATGTGGCTGCTACATTCAGGTTGTAGCTGTCATTAAAGGGATAGTTTGGGTGTTTTGAAGTGGTGTTGTTTGAGGTACTTATCCATAGTTAGTGTATTACCGACAGTAGATGGCGGTCGGCACGCCCCCAGTTTGGAGAAACAGACCTAAAAAATCAATATCGGTTTAAGTGAACGCTATATTTATATACATTTGTATACAGATTTAGGCAGTGGTATATGGAGGACGAAACCTGCCAAAATAAATAAATATATAAATGTCTCGATAAATAAATAAATATGCCATTAAAAATACCAAAAATAATATTAAAAGTAAATGTAGGCCTTAATTGATAAAATGTGACCTAAATCTCATAAATGCAAAGGGAAAATCATGCATAAATAAATAAATAAAGACATATATAGATACAGACAATTAATAATGAATTTTAAATGAATAACATTTAATTAATAAATTAATTTAAAAATAATTTAAAATAAATGAAATGATTATTAATAATAAAAATAATAATAAAATAATAGTTAATAAAAATGAATAAATAAAATAAAATAGAAAAGTATAGATTAATAGGGAAATTAATACAAAGGTAAATAATTAAAGAAGCAAATTAAAAAAAGAAATATCAATTTGTCACATTTGATCAATTAATCAATGATTTATTTATTTTAATATTATTTTTGGTACATTTATTGAGTCATTTATTTGTTGATGTTGGCAGGTTCAGTCCTCCATAGCGGTAGACCATCAATTCCTGTTCTGTGAGATAAAATTACAGTTTTTTTCAATGGAGTCTGGTTGCTTAGGCGAGAGCATAGATGGATATAACTGCCTCAGTTCCCCATCCCAAACACAGACGGTGTAGTTGTCTCACAGCGAGGTAAAGCGGTGAAAATATTCTAAATATAGCGTACACTTGTACAGATATTGATTTTTTTCTTTAGGTGTCTAAAATGTGTTTTGCTTCAGTACATTGCTAGGTAATACACTGACTATGGACCTCATACAACCCCTCTTCAAAACACCCGAACTATCCCTTTAAGTGCTACAGAAATAAGCATAAATGTGTGTAACTCTTCATCCCACAGATGTCTCCTGATGGAGTTGCCAATGAGATGGAGGGTCTGTCCATGACCAACAAATACAAGAGAACGTGAGTATTAATCAACATGCTGGAGTCGAAACAACAAATCAAATCTGTCATAAACGGGACTCGTCATAACGCCGTCTCGTGTCACCTTCGTCTGCAGGTCTTATGAGAAGAATGCGACCCCAGTCAGCATGACCAAGCTGCTGAGTCATGGCTATGTTGGGGACAAGAAGAAGTCTCCTAATGACGATGACGCCTCAAGTACGACGTTTTCTTTGCAGGTTTACGAAGCTAAACAGTGTGGGGTTATTTACAGACGTGGTGTTTTGGTGTTTGTTTGCTTCAGATGTGTTGCTTTGTTTTCCAGGTGTGACGTCAGAACAGACCAGCACCGTCATGACGGAGGACGTGGACGACCTGGAGTAGTGCATACAGGTCTCTAGGGGAAAAGGGGGTCGTCCTAACACTGGTTCATGGTTTCCACAAAAATCCCCTCTCGGATTCACTCGCATTTATTGTACATCCACTGACTGTTAGGTTTTGTACTCATGTTTATGCAAAGGTACGGTCCTCTCTATTTATTTGCTCTAATTTGTACACAGATTATGTTGAGTAGACGTGTCGGTGCTCGCCGTGTTTTTTCAGTATTTCTCGATTTGAAAGACGAGTTGTGCACAGGGAAGGAAACTAATTTTGGGTCCACAGAGGCTGTTTGAAGGAAAAAAATCACAACTGTTTCGCCAGCCAAAGCTTGAATTGAGCTTTTGTTGACTGGTTGGTGTTAGTTTCCCTCCCTGGTTGTATGAAGATCGAGTTAGTGAATTTAAAAAAGTGTTCGTGCTAATGAAATGTGGTTCCAGTGACGTGAAATATTATTTGTTTCGATCAAGGGCTCCTGCTCTCTGATGGGATGCTAGAGGTTTGTGTGTTTACGGCTGCGATCGTTCGTTGAGACGGCCGCCCTGCGACTGTGACCACATGCCAAAGTGGCTGGTTAAAAAGGGCCAAAGATGATTTCTTTTAGGTTGCTGCTCTGCAAAAGGTTGCCCTTTTCCATGATCATGTTGTGTTTGAGTCCCTAAAATCAAGAAAAATGCATCGTTTTACTGTGCAAGCTGCCAATAATCAGAATAAAAGCCTCATATTAAAACACTAAATTAACTCAAATGATGTTTACAAGTCTCCAGGTGCTGCAAGATCAATTTTATCATCACTGTTTATTAGGAAGCTCCAAATATGTCAGAAGCTCGCTAAGGATATAACTAAATTGGGTCCATTCTGCATGTTAAAGCCCTTCAGTGTTGTGTCATTCAGCCTGTTAAACCCCAAACACTCATGCAACAACAGATAAAAGCATTCTGGGAGATTTAGGGCCACCTTCAGCAGACCGCAGAGCTGAAAGTCAAGTCCAGTGTAATTCCCTGTGAAGATTAAGGCAGACGAGTTGTTAAAAAGTGAGTTCTGAATATGCCAACCAAGCAGTATTTCCCTGCTCCGTGCAGTGTTTTTTGACTTTGTAGACATCAGTAGGAAAACGTAGTGTTGTAGTGCACAGCTTGATCACACCAAACCCGCCGTCTGATGGGAGTTTATTCTGCTCAGATGAGAGAAACGGTTACTGACGCAACGTTTTTGTGCAGAAACTTCAATCTTCAAGCAGCAGTAAAGCATTTCTGTCTTCCCCTACATCTGCCATATTCATTCTTTTAATAATCTTTACATTTTACTCAGTAACTCTAATTCTAAAAGTTAATTTTATTTGCAGTAAACACTGTCAGTATTGCAAGCTACAGCAGCTAGGAAGCTCATCATTTCATAGTTGATTTAAAAGCTTAATTACTAATCGGTTAACACTAAGACTTCCACTTAGAATAAATAAATAAATGTCTTAATAAATAAATAAATGCCATTAAATGTACCAAAAATAATATTAAAAATAAATGTAGGCATTAATTAATTGATAAAATGTGAAATAAATGTTTATTTTCTTTATTTACCTTTGTATCAGTTCCCCTATTAATCTACTCTTCTATTTAATTTTCCCTTTTTTATTTATTCATTCATTTTTATTAACTTTTAGAATACATATTTATTTTATATTTATTTTAAATGTATTTATTCATTATTAAATCGTATGTATTTATTTATGCATGATTTTCCCTTTGCATTTATGAGATTAATGTCACATTTAATCAGTTAATAAATGAAGGCATTAATTGATAAAATGGGACGTAAATCTCATAAATGCAAAGGGAAAATCATGCATAAATAAATAAATACGTATATAAATACTTACAATTTCATAATGAATAAATACATTTAAAAATAAAAATTAAAAATAAATATAAATATATAAAATAAATAAATAAAAAAGGGGAAATTAAATAGAAGAGTAGATAAAAAGGGGAATTAATACAAAGATAAATAAAGAAGAATATTAAAACAGAATTATAAAAATCGTGTTGCATTTTGTCAATTAATGAATGCCTACATTTATTTTTAATATTATTTGTGGTACATTTATTGGCATATTTATTTATTTATTTTTGGCAGATTGTGTCCTCCTAGTCCACCTCTTCGTCCTCTAGTCTGACTGTCAGTATGTCTTAGAAAGGTAATGGATTTCCGTGGCGTTTGACGGACAGCTCAGCCTTGAGTCATTCAACAGTTCTAATTTATTTTAGCCGTAACTGTGAACCTGATGGTGACAGTAAAATCCTAATCCTACAGGGACATTTGTCAGGCGGAGAAAATGCTCTTAAAACTGAAAAGGACGGGGATGATTTATTTGGGTGTAACGGAGAGATTAAAGTTTGTCCTCGTAAATCCAACAACGTTCATCACCTGCGACTCTAAAATGATGCAGCGGTAACCGACTCTTGTTTGAAAAGAATTTGTCATGTTCTTTTATTTCAACACAATACAGTCAAGCAATGATTCATAATTTATCTGTACGTGGTATTAAAACGTGTTCAAAACTAGACGCGCTGGATTTTTATTTTGCAGTAGAACGAATGGCGAATGTATCATCTTCCTGATATATTGTTTTGCTTTGAGGTTTATTTTTATGAGCTGTTAAATATTCAGGTGTTTCGTCAAAGTTGCTTCCTCTTCTCCCGATGGTGGCATCTCAGTTTACAAACCAACAGCGGGAACCTTTAGTGGCTTAACTTTGCAAACCCTGAAGTCTTGTCACTTGTGTGTCCCCCACATCTTGCTTTGTATCTGCATTTCAAATGCAAATGTACCTGAAGAGACTGACGAAGGCAGCTTTTAAACAGAAGATCCCTCAAGTGTTTGTAGTGAAGAGAAATCCACCCGACACAACTCAATGTAAGACCCTGCTTATACCTTGATGACTGCACACAGACTCTCTATTATCATTTCAATAAATGGGCATGTGCATGTACTTGTGTACTGTTTTTTCTTCT
>CAKAOI010051432.1:74569-105783 GCA_916701655.1 Sebastiscus albofasciatus | reverse complement strand
AGAAAAATGCAACCACCACTAGGGGTGTGTGGGTCAGGCTGCTGCCAGCCATCAGTCATGTTGATGTGGCTTTAAAACAACCGGGGTGCACTGTCGGATATGACACAGCCGTCAACCGGGGGAGGGAACTGTGATTGCATCAATACACTTGCCACATATAATGCAGGGTTATAATAAACACAGTGAGATCTACACTGAATCACGGCTGGACAAGCTGAGAGGGCGCCACTAGGTGTGGGATTTCTTAGAAATCTGATCCTCCCTGCTATGTGTGTGTGTGCAGATGTATTTCTGCCAGAGTGTAAAAGTGTGAGGGTAAAAGAGAGAGAATTACATGTTAATTTGCGTTTAATTTTATGCTTTGGATTCAATTTTTAGTGACTGAACCACACACCAGGGATAATACGCATCTGCATTCGGATAATTTCTAATTTAGTTTGGTTAGGCCTGAAGTGTCTGCACGTGTTTTCATTGTAACATGATAATTTCTTAACTCAAATTGAGCTGGAAATTAGATAGTGATGTCAAATTCACAAAAGCCTTGCTTGCGCTGATTTCAGCCATGCTACACAGACCCCCCATTTGCTTTGGCATACACAATGTATATCATCCCTGCTTGTCTGGGAGCATTCAGGCTTAACAAATACCTCTCACACTAAATGGCACTGAAACAACGAGAGATGACAGAAGGGCGACAGCTACAATTACTCATCCGTGCAACGTCTCCCTTCTTCTCTCCAGTCCTTCCATGCACAAACAAACATGGCTTAACATTCTCTGCGTTGGATTTCACAGCGTTTCTTAACTTTGTCCTGACAAATGGTGATTGAAGACATATTCTGCTTTTGCAATGCTTCCATGTGACAGAGAGTAGGTCGTAGGAGGAGAAAACTTTCATTACTTCTGCAGTAGCTTGATCTTCTGTCTTTGATTCCCTCTCGAGCAAGGAGCAACATTTCTTTTTGATGTTTCAAAAAGAGATTTCCTGTACAAACTTAAGTTCCTTTTAAATTCACACAAGTCGACAGCAGCTACAAGTGTTTCAATGTCTGCTGTATGGGCTTAAAGAATGAAAGAGACCCACAAATAAAAGGCATGAACAGTGGACTCCTATTTCGTGTTTACCACTGTGGCAATGATTTGCATTTAGATGCAGAATGGTGATGTTTATTAGAAAGCACATTTCCATATATCTTCCTTTGAAGATGTATAGCTTTGCTTTGAAGTGAGTATATTATTTTGAACAATGGCTGTGAAGGAGACATTGGACAGAACAGACTGGACTTGGAATACTAATAGGAGATTTAGTATTTAATAGCTTACAGAACAAGGATTATGTTTGCTGTGCTCTTTAGCTGTTGTTCTGGGGTTTTTTCTGCACCGAGGACGTTACCATGTGATACCATATTTCCATTTATTTTGTGTAAATGTCATGAAGTGTGACATACAGTAATTACATTTCCCCATTTCATTCATTGCTTCTTTTTCAATCAGTCAATAAACCTTCATTAATGCAGTTCATACAAATACAGTAAAACAAACGTGAGAAAACATACACACAGAGTACAGAAAACATAATAGATATACTGCAGAAGCAGAGAATGAGCAATAGAAATGGAAATTAAATGAAATAAGAGAAATTAAATGACAGGTTTACAACAAGACGACATCTTAGAACAGCTTTTTAAAAAAGTGATGATCTTCCCTCAGATCCACAGGGGGGCTGTTCATGTGATTAAAGGCACTTTTAGTTAGTATGTTTGATATTTCTATCAAAGCTGAGATCGCTATCGAAGAAAACCATCTGACATTCATCACAGCATTCGATGTTTTCGAACTGTCAGTGACTTCACTTTTATGTGATGAAGTTCTCTGCTTGGCCAGTCACTTAAAGTGACTACTGTATAATCAACAACCTTTATATCAACCGACGATGTGAAAATAACGTGACAATGTGAAAGCAGTCGCTCGTAGTGATGAAACTACAGAGAATTATCACCTGAATCTGCAGCTCCCCTCGGCTTTACAGAGCTTTATATCAAATTTCAGCTCATTGTTTATCAGTCCAGCTGCAACTTTACTGTTTTGGTTCACTCTCACCGCACTCATAGCCTCGTTTTCGGCCATAGCAGGCAGTGAAAAATCTAGAAAACCCCCTGCAAACTACCTGATCAGCACTAAACGGCAAATAGTCAACTAGCTGGTGAACACAGTGGAGCATTTAGCAGCTAAACAGACAGATATTTCCCTCAGGAGTTGGTAGAGAACAAAAACAGAAGAGAGTGACTATTGGATTTACATTCATCAGGTGGCCAGAAACACGACTCCAAATGAATGATGATGTTGTTTTGTAAATGCCGGATGTGTAGGCTAATTAAGCAGCTGTCTGCTAACAATGCTGTGTTCACAACTTGTTTCCGCTGCACACAAATAGCAACAAAATAAAAATCAGTTATTGCAGGTTTAAGTTCTCTACTGGGGCTGGTACTGAAGCCCATCACCATGATTTCAGTTGCTGTTCTACCAATACCAACGCACTCATCTTTTGACTCATGCAGCTTTGGACTAATGTTGTGTTAAGAAATTTCACAGGGGTGATTCCAACTGCTTTTTTGCTTCACAATGGACAAAAATATGAAAATACATCACTGTTCAATATGGTAATATAATCTACTAAAAGGGATAATTTGGGTGTTCTGAAATGGGGTTGTATGAGTCACTTATCCAAAGTCAGTGTATTACCTACAGCAGATAACGGTCACCACGCCTCCATCTTGGAGAAACAGACAGGAGTACCAACACAAAGCAATGTCCTGCTGGGGACGGACGAAAAAAACACATTTTAGCCACCGAAAGGAAAAGCTAACCTAAAAAAATGTATATGAGTTTAAGTTTACACTATATTTAGTGTATTTTCCAATGGGGAACTTAAAGTGAACCTTATCTATGCTGTTTTTGTCAGCGGAGTCTGGTGGCTTTGAAGAGAGCAGTTTCACATTCAGTTCAGCTCCCCGTTGGAAAGGGCTGTCTGACAGCAAGATAAAGCGTTGAAAATATTTCTAAATATAGCGTACACTTAAACTGATATGGATCTTTTTAAGGTGAGTCTCTCTTTTAGGTGGTTAAAATATATTTTGCTGCCGGCCCCATCCACAGCAGTACATTGCTTTTGTCCCATGTTGATACTCCTGTCTGTTTCTCCAAACTGGGGGCGTGCCAACTGTCATCTACTGTACACCTACACCTACTTCATACAAGCCCTCTTCAAAACACTTACTGGTTTCTAAGGAGCAGCGATGGCTTGGTGGTTACAGAGACAGTGAGGTCAAATCCCAGCATGGCCAGTAAAATGTGGGTAAGAGTTCATTATGAATGCCCTTGCCTCTCAGCTATCATCAATGTGTCCTTGAACAACACTTGCATGACTCAACACTGTATAAACATAGCTTAAATATGTACTGTATCTATAACTGTGTGCACTTTGAAACCAGTAAACCTATGATTTACTTGACCACGGTAAATGTTAGTGGGATTTGTCCCTGCACCTTACAGGTGATAAAACACTTACAGTATATCTTAATTCGTTGCAGCTTTAAAAACTGTCTCCACAGATCTGAGATGACATTGTTTAAAGTGTAATTAATGGCAAAGAAATAATTTGTCCTTAAATCTAAAACAGGAATCTCAACTGTATGACACCACTTAAATATCATTTAAACATACAGATGGGACTTTAAAAGGATTGTTTAAGAGCCAAGACTTCCTGTAATACCCTCCGTAGTTTTATAGAAGAGACAGATCACTACTGCAATTCTCTTTCATTTAATAATAATGAGTCCCCTCCTGCACCCAGATAAATGAAGCTTTGTTCAAAACTGTGTTCCAGTTTTAATTGAACCACTTAAAAAAAAATTGAGATTTCATGCAGCTCCTCTTCTCCGTTTTTTTACGATCATGCAGCAAAACTGTGGGACTGTTTAATGTCTCAATAACAGGACCTCAGCCCTGGGTCAGAGGTGCCTTAATTCACTGTGTGTTTTAAAGAAAAACTGAGGATGAGATCATGGCAGATGTGAGAGGAAGTGCTCTTCCAGGCTGTGTTTCAAATGGGCCACAGGGTACTGTGTCATCGGCAGGTGCGCAAATATGCAATGTACGCAACACTATGACGGTATGGTTTCTAGTGTTGTGGTTGGAAACAGCCTGTAGGCAGGAACCTGATCTGATAAGTATGGTGGAAAGTGTGGGAAGTCTTGGCATTCATTTCAAAGAGGTGCAAAAGGGGGAACGAGAACTTAAGACTAATAAGAATGGGACATTTTAATTCTGCATTACTAGACCCCCAAATGATCTGTTTTGCTTTTGAGGAAAATATAGAGCAGACTTATTATTGTAACTCTTGAATTTTCACTGCATTTTGAACAAAAAAGTGTGGAATAAACTTTTAACACAACTTACTAATAACTTCTTAACCCAGGGCCCCGTCAAAGCTCTTGACTGTGACTTCAGAGACGGGGCTATCTGCTGAGTCTCATGTATCAGGTATGAAGAGTACCTTCAAACAGCTTTTGATCTTGAAAGTGCACTGAGGTGGGGAAACAGGTAATGAGATCTGTGCCGGAGCACAATACTGTACTTGTACACAATACCACAATAGTGTGGTAGTAAATTCTTTCGTAAGTTTGGAAAGTATTGAAAGTTTGCAGTAGAACCATAAGAGAGCAATGCATTTGCTGACATTGTGAATACATTTGCAACTTCAAATAACATGAGATCCACACAGTCCAGCGACTGAATAATGAGCTCCTGGTATACTTTTTTTGTGCCACATTTATTGAGAGCAAAGGACAAACGTTTTTAGCCTCCATCAGTGACATAAAGGATAAAGGCTGAATGTTTAACTATGCAGCCAACAAAAGGACAGAAACAATTACCAAGAAACACTGTTAGAGAGCTGCTTAGCGTGCCAGTTTGTGCCTGTTTCTGTGCCCTGGGCTTTAATTATTGAATCCATTGTTTATTCATTGGTTTTTAACCCTTTGTTGTCCCGCACGGTATGTTGCTGAGCACATGTTCAGTTACACGCATTCAACCAGAAGCTAACAGCACGGCCACAATATTCTGCTGTTGGGAGCTGAGCAGCTGAACTGGGGATTAGCACTGGGTATTAAACCTGAATTTTTTTTGGCAACAACTGAAATGTCTCAGTAGCATTGAGTGTAGAAAACTTGCAGGTACTGTCAAGTTGTTTACTTATTGTTTGATCAGGTAGTCTTTGATTTAAATCAAGCAATTTTATTAAGGCAACATTCCTTTTTTATTACTTTATTGTAATGTTTCTTTCATCATCTTCCAGACAATTGTTTACTTCTCTTGGGCTAGATTGAAATAATATGTTATTTTATGAAGTCTATTTTTGGGATGAATCTTATTTCAATTTTTCCTTGTCCAAAATTAGTTCTATTGTTGATCGTCATGAATTTGGTTTTGGTGTATTTGACTGTTTCCATGTCCTTGTCACCTGCTTCATGACTGTCACACGCAATATGTCCGCCAATTTTATATTATATTATATATGTATAATGGCCATGTAAAGTATATGTGTATATGGTTTGTTTCTTGTTCCCCACATCCTCTCCATTAGTCCCTGCTAAGGGGTAACATTTCCCATACTGAAGGCATCATCAATGATCTCATACTCACTTTCCAAGCAAATTCCCTCCCGTATTTTGATTGTGATATCTTTAAGTTTCCACTTAGGGAGTCGTTCCAATCTTCTGCTGATATGTTAATTTCGAATTCTTTTTCTCATTTCTCTTTTACTTCATTATCTACAATGATGAGCTTTTGCAGTATTTTATAAATATTTAAAAGATGTCCATTAGCTTTATTTCTATTTTTAAACCATGTATTGTATTAAATATTTTTTTCATTTGTCCTCTTCTAAATGTTTCATGAGGTAACTTCTCACCTGTAAATACTTAAAGAAATGGTTTTGGCCTACCTCATATTTAGAGGTTATCATTTCATAATAGTAATAAGTAATTGAGAGTATTTTACTAACCCCTTGCTAGCCCAGCAATCTTAATTTTATGATTGAATTTTATGAATTTTATTTTATAACATTCTTGTGAGGCTGCTAGTGTTTGACATGGGAGAACTTTGGCTTCTTTTAATCAACTTTAAAAGGGGTTTTGTAGAAAATCATGCTTAACGCTTATGCTGTTTCTCAAAATATTGGCACTAGTGCTGAAACTGTGTTGATGATGGAGGAAAGACTAATGACTTGACGTTGAAGATACTAGAGTCATAGATTACTTTCCATCAGCAAATATTTATGCAATGCATCCACCCATAATGTAAATACTCAGAAATTCCAGTTGGATGAGGCGACTACAAACCGTTTTGTGTTGGACACTGATTAACTATACTAATATAAAAGTCTTTGTACCAGCATTGCTGTGCTGCTTGGAGCTATGATTGTTTTCCTGGTATTATATTTTGCAGCGACGGCTGTAATTTACATCTGTAAGATTAAAAACAATTCAGGCAGATAAATAGAACAAATGCATTGTGATTTGCATTCTATAACAGCACATCTCAGCCTGCGGGGATAAAGGAAAAAGATCCTTAAGGTATTGTTTGGCTGCACATGCCTATACACATTCCAGGAATGTGGAGAATGGCGAGCGAGCGACAAGAGAGGCCTTGTATTTGTAGGTCTATCTCCTGCCCACCCTGTAGATTAGCCTCTTATCTGTTAAATGAGACGGTGCCGACGGATTTGGATAACAGGACTTTGGCATCGGCACCGCACTCCCTGCACTGAGAGCTCTGCTGTATCACAGAGAGTCCCTGTGCCAGAGCTAAGCGGCACAGACAGCCTTGGACCAAGCAGTGGGTGGATATGGGGAGCCACATAATAGCAAGCTTCAGATGCTGCCATTCCTTCTCCTTGAGCGCAGCTGATGTTTTTTTTTCTTCTCTTTGGTCGTCTCTTATCATAAATATGACTGTAACATGGGATTATGAGTGATACGCCCCAGAGTCTAAATTCAATTCACACTTTCCCACATAACACCTGGATGGATGTGTGGCTGTGATTCCCGTAGCCGTTGACTCATTTCGTCTCAGTCTGTGCTGTTATCATGTGACTAGCCAGGCAATAAGGCAGGCTGAAATGCATCCTCCGGCTCTGACTCATGATTTGATCTGACTTGTAGTCTCCCTCACCCTGGGCCAGAATTGATAGGTGGCGTTAAGTGCACACCTGGGACCCGACGTTGGGTCTCTCTGTGCTTACTCCCCATTTCCATCGCCCCTAAGCCCAGGGCCTGAGACAGACATTAAGCAGGAGCACTGCTCTACACACTTGGCAGCCCATGCAGACTTACTGAGACAGAGCTGCCCGCCACGTTAGGCGTGAGTGCCAGTCACCGTCAGGTTCAATGGACGAAACTGGAGCACATTCCTGAGACCTTAGACGTTGTTTGCTAGTTAATAAATCTCAGCCCGCCGAGGACAGAAAACACAGGAAGGTGATGATTATCTAGACCAGAGAGGTAACAGGAGGGGACACAGAGTCAGGTTACACTGAACAGACTCTCTGTCACTCTGTGCAGGGATTTGACATGCATCCAAAGCGGGTCATGAATGTCTGAATCAAGTTTCATGGCGATCCATAACATCAATAGGTGTTAAAACAATTCACTAAAAGACAAAACTGTCAACCTCATGTTGGCGCTAAAGGGAAAGTCAGAGGATCACCAAAGTCAGTCGGCGTCATCCTCTGAGGACCATCAATATCTGTTCCAAATTTCATGGTAATCCATCAGATAGTTGTTGAGATATTTCAATCTGGACTAAAGTGGTGGACCTCAATTCAACTTATTTTTATATAGCGTCAAATCATAACAGAAGTAATCTAGAGACCCAACAAGAGATCCCCCATGAGATGCATTCTTATGTGACAATGGCAAGGAAAAACTCCCCTTCAGCCGATAGAAACCTTGGGCAGAACCCGGCTCTGGGTGGGCAGCCATCTGCCTCAACCGGTCGGGCCCTACGGACGGACACATCCATAGAGCCATGCTGCTTGCATGTTTAAAAATGAGTATGTTTAGGTAATAGGCCGTATTACATGCCATCATTGTAATCTTGCCAGTCACTTCACTCTTCATTCTCATTCTTCAAACTAAATGTTTCTAATGTCGTAGCTATTAAACTGATTACTTTAGTTACTAAACTTGTCCAAATGAAGTGGTGCAGGAATGAGTCCGGTTCCCTTATCTGAAAGTCAATGGGTTTTTTGAATGGGTTTTTGGTTAGAAGCCTGAAATAAGGTCTGTGGTTAACACACGCGGAAGAGATTTTAATGTTTTGTTCACAACATAAAATACGTCAGTATTCATGAATTTGAAGCTTTTACATGTCTTAAAAAAGGTGGTTGCTAACAAATGGCTAGTGGTGGTGATGTGAAGTCATGCGACCATCATTTATAGCCTAACGCTATGTTTTTACTTCTAGCGATTGCATTTATGCGTCAAAAAAATCATAAAAAAGTGGTGCTCATTTGTGGAGATTATTTTGCTGAACAAAACATGCAGGTATCATAAACGCTTGTTTGCCACAGAGTTTATTTTCTGCAATAATCCAGAAACCCAATAGAAAAATCCCATTGACTTTTTGTCGAGGGAACCAGGGTGCTGCTAATGTCTGGGTTGGCCTGCAAACATACGTCATCCCTGCAGCACTCTATAAGGAATTGATGAGAACCGGTGGGTGAATATTGTATCAGAGTTCAAATGTGCAAAGCATTTCCAAGGACTAAAACTTATGACTGTGTAATCATATTACAGCACTGATGCATTGTGTTAAGGGTATTTCATGCAACTGCTAAAGAGTCGCAGTACACATTTAGGGGCTAATGAGTATCCAGTAATCAGGTTTTGATTTGATATCTGCTCTTCACCGGGGTCATCTTGTGGCCATGCCATTTGCTGATTTCTATATTTGCTGATGTCCTCTTGATGTGTTTCATAGCCATTAAGCCTGTTTGTCTCTGATAAGGAAACTATTACCCCAATCACTGAGGCCATTAAGGGCTTTTCCTCAGACTAGCATTTAGCATGAGGTCTCCTCAAGAGCTGCATGTTTACCCTGTAATGGAGTAGCCTGATCTGCTGCTGGTCGAACGTACAGAACTGCTAATGTCCAATTCCCGGTAATTGCCTTCGGGGTCCTCTGATGGTGGATTAATTATGCAGTGTAATTTGCGAATTATCGGCTAACTTGCCTCAGCGAGACTTGGATGAGATTAATTTACACTGAAATACATGTAAATATGACAAGATGAAACTACGAGGTCCAATTTGCTTTTCAATAAGACATGAATAATTAGTTTTTTGTAACACTAAAGAGGATGTTTCCACAGAGCAGCGGCTTGCTAACAATCAGTATGCACCAGTGATGATGGTACCTCTTGGAAAACCTTATTTGTGCTGAGCAGCGAGAACAGATAACTGAGGGCAGGCACAAACAGGAACAGTACTCTGTGCTGAAAGGAAATCCTCCTTCTTCCTGTTCTATTATCAGCTCCACATAACAAAGTGACGGAGCTAGCAGACACCCACTGCAGACCAAAAAACAAAACTTTGAACAGGTAACTGACGCGTTGCTGACATTCAACGCTGATTGTGACGCAATGGCCCTGCAAACCACTGCAGCCCTATGAGAACTAAACAAAAACTATTATGGCGTGACAAGAATTATGGGTGAAAAAGAGTGAGCACAACATATAAAAAGCAGAAACGGTCTTTCCGTTTGTTATTAAGTGAAACCGAGAAGGGTTGTCTAAAGTGATCTACCATTGTGAGAAAGAGGAGATTGGCTCCGCTGAGGGTCTTACTCAGCCAAACCCCCCCCCTCTGCGGTCCAACAGTCCGCTCAGAATAACCCTTCTAATAAGTCACTTGGAAGAAAATGTGGGGAGTCAGCTGATTCGTAATCCGCTCTCTTTCTCGCTCTGTGCTCACACATCAAGAGTCAGATTGATATGTGCAATCACATGAAAGCCCCTCTGCGGTGAGGCTATCATGGTCTAGTAGGCCTGCAGGTGTTTTTGTGTATGTGTGTGTGTTTTGGCAAAAATGAGAGCTGGCTGTTGCATTTGCAATGGAAATCCCTCATCCATAACATGCCTCAAGTGTAAACAATAGGGCGAGAGAACAGCAACTGCTAGGAGATGCAAATATTCGTCTCTGCTGACATTGACACAATTTACATATTAAGTCAGTGCTGATGGTGTATTCATTAGATTTAGAGACAATTAAGAGGTATAACACAATTACAAATCGTTACTCTCAATGTGTTATGACGCTTTGGCAATATTGTCCTTGTATTGTCCTATGTATTGGGGAACTAACTTGTGCATGTTCAGTTTGAATAGGACAGTAATATAGATTATTTCCAATCTATTCTCTTAAGTCTACATGTAGATACAACATGACTGCTCCTTGTTCATATTGTTGCCTTGCAGGGGTGAACAAAGAGTCAGCGGGATAAGGATGACTGACAGGTCTGTGAACTATTACAGACAGGCTCCGTTGCTCAATCTTAAAATCCTAATCATGCTCGCCAAGGGTTTTATTATTCAATTCAACTTTATTTCAGACACATTAGTATATTATTAGTACATGAAGGCTTTGTTGCCATGGACATCGAGTCAACTCTTGCTCCGAGATATTCACACAGTTTATAGTTTATGATAATGTATGATGATGGCAGCACATAAATGGCATCACATATTTCATGCAAACATTTTCTGCAGAGTAAAAGACATCAAATCATTTGTTGGCAAAGTGAATGATAAGAATGCTCATTTCCACAGACACATTTGGCAGCATAATGACATCTGTGATTGTTGTTTCATTTTCAAGTTTTTTTTTTTTTTTTTGACTGTGCTGTTTGCCTCTTCTTCAACACTGACTGTCAGTCTGGGAGACGTTCCTCTTTCTTTAAACTTTCCCTTCCTCTTTCAAGTATTGTTCCCAATAGAGCTCATGCCCTATTTAAAACCATAATAATGCAGGCTAATATAACCGTTCACATAAGCTCAAAGAGATCTTGACAAAGAAATGTCACCTTCTTTGTACGTGTCTGTTCCACCTTAAAAAGGGGAAGGTAGGAAGTCGTCAAGGTGAAGAAAAGTAATCTCAAGGAATCTTTTGCAGTGCAGAAAGCCGGAGAGCAGGACGTGGCTTGAATGGCTGCTCCACAAATTCACAAACCCATATTAACTGTAGCATATTTCCATGATTGCTATAACATTAATTGAGCAGTGGTGTAAGATAATTAGGTACATTTACTCTAAGTACTGTGCTTAAGTACAATTTTGAGGTATATTTTACTTGAGTATCCCAATGGTTTGCTGCTCCACTACATTTCAGTGGGAAATATTGTGCTTTTTACTCCACTTATTTGACAGCTGGAGTTTAATATTTAACAAACAAAATATATAATTTATAAAATATGATGCTGTGCTATAGATTCAACTATCCAATATTATATAAAGCAGTTCAAATTAATTACTTAAATCTTAAATGTAGGTTGTAATGGAGTATTTTTACAGAGCAGCATTGCTACTTTTACATAAGAAGAGTACTTCTTCCACCACTGGGTGACAAACAATATTGAATTACGTGTTTTGCAGAGGAGTTAATATATTAAAGCACAGACATATACTTTAACTATAATCATTTCACCCGACAACACTTCATCCTTGAACGTTTGAACCCCTTAAACAACCACATGCTTGAATCTTGTGACTAATATTCACTCAGCGAGCCTGAATGCACCGATGCAAATGCACATTATTGCAAACTGTGTGCAACACGGCTGTATGATAAGCCGTCTGTGCTAAGATACCCTTCACACCGTGTCAATAAAACCCCACAATATTCCTCATTCAGCTGATGTTTGCTTCCTCTGAAGTTTGGTTTTTCACCCATAACATTATGAGTATTGATAACAAAATGGAACTTTTGCATTGACAAAGAAACGTGAACTTAGAACGGAAATGGGATGTGGAAATGTTTTGAAGATAAGATATAATACTGACATCATTTTTAACCTGCACAAACAAAAAAGAAAATAAGTCACTCTGCTGTTAATTATTTCTACACAGTTCTTTGAACAAATATAACCTTTAGACCGTGAATGGCCCTCATCTCAACTGCGTGACTTTGACTTAAGAAAACCAATTTAAGTATGTCACAATAAACTCCATGAAAGACACTATGAAGCACAGATACAGTGTCAGAGAGATTTCTTCAGGGGTGCATTTAAGGACATCAATGTAGGTGGAAGTACTTTTGTAATTGGTGTTTTTAATCA
The DNA here is from genome assembly GCA_916701655.1 of Sebastiscus albofasciatus. NCBI lineage: Eukaryota > Metazoa > Chordata > Actinopteri > Perciformes > Sebastidae > Sebastiscus > Sebastiscus albofasciatus. The sequence continues at coordinate 93,390 of CAKAOI010051432.1, read as the reverse complement.
TCATCATAGAGACACATTTTCATAAAAACAGAACAGGCTCTGCAGAGAGATACTTGTCTTCACTGTCTAAGTTTTTAATTTTTTATTACAAGGAAGGCTATGAGGTCAGATTTTAGGATAACTTTATGTTTTTCAAACGCACTGCTGTGTGCTGTGTTTAATTCCCTTTGTTGCATTCTGTCCTGGATCATTTTATCATGAGCTGATTTTTTTTTTTGTCAGATCAAAGTAGGCTCCTTCTCTATAAAGTCCTTTCAGATACTTGTGATGAAGGGCTCGATTAAAAAAACTGACTTAAATCCGATCTAATAGATCTTATTAAAGCGTCCTTTGAGAAAGGCCAGCGCTTAAGAAATATCTACCAGCTGTAAATTGTCAAATGTGATAAGCCATGATTATATCTGAGTGAGTAAAAACTTTTGTATTAGGCTACAAATAATACATGAATTTATCTAATGCTTATTGTATTGTGAAAATACAAACATATGTCATCTGTGTGCATGACAAGAAATAAAGCCATGAAGGTCCTGGCCTTATCTGTTGGCTGATAGTTGCTAAGCAAAGTCACAGGAGAAGGAAGCAAGGATATTGCTTTATTGTCTGTTTGTCTTGTCATATTAATATGATAAAATGTTAATAGAAATACCTTGCAGTTTTATATTACATTTTTACAGCCTGAAAATGAATTAATTATGCTTATGGTGCCAAGGTCCTGTACAAGGTTGTTTCTGTAACTACGGTCACTTTTGACTCTCCCAAATTAAAAAAAATCAACCACTCTGAATTTTAATTTTAACCATCAGAGTATGTAATACATATAAACGAAAATTACATATAGTGGTTAAGATTTTGACTCTTAGTGTCTAATATACATGAATTCAACAGTAATATCTTTTTAAATGTAGTTAAAAATACACAATTACTAAGCTGTATGGTAAGGACACACAATAAATACTTCAGAAGAAACGGTGATCTTAACCTTGTTTTTCTGGATCTTGAGGTTCACCTATGGGTGGCCAAGCCTGTCATCCATTTGCACACTCACTAACCTCTGTTTCCATAGAAACTGGATTTGTTTGGCTTTGAATAAAACTTTTACTTTGACATTTGTTCAGTGTTGCGGTAAGGACACAGAAGTATGGGTGTGGGTGCAATTTAGATGAAAAAAATCAAATAAATGATTTGTAAACCAAAGAAATATTTTTAATATGGTGAAAAGTAATAGTGTTTTGACTGCTAAAATGCTCAATAAATTTTATTAAAACACATTATGTAGTAATTATGTAAGGATGGGTATTAACACTGTATATATTTGTCAAGCATTGCACTGCAAATTTCAACATAAATCCAAAATTCAATGCCCGTAGTTGCAGAAAACACCCACATAGGCTACTTTGAGGCTACTAAATTGTGTTGAATGTTCTCAGAAATGTAATGAAGCTGTCACAGAGCTATACAGGAAGTCTGAATGCATTTTTTTCCACCAAAGAGAACTTCACAAAAGGTATTCTCTGTTAAAGGTCCCATATTGTAAAAAGTGAGATTTGTATGTCTTTTATATTATAAAGCAGGTTTAAGTGCTTTATAAATACTGTTAAACTATCAAAACACTCAATATACGGAGAAATACACACAGCCCGTATTCAGTAATTGTGCATTTGAAACAAGCCGTTAGGATTTCTGTCCATTTGTTATGTCACAAATATACAATATTTAGATCATTACACGTTTTTTAAACGTAAACATTCTAAATGTGTCCCAGTTTATTTCCTGTTACATTGGATGTAAATAACATCAGCTGACAGGAAGTAAACATGGACCCGAGCTGTTGCCTAGCAACGCAATTCCGTTGAAATAAGATAAGATAAGATGAACCTTTATTAATCCCCGGAGGGAAATTCAGGTGTCAAATCAGCAAACAGAGTGAAACACAAGAGAGGTAAAGGTATACAAAAATTATAAAAACAATAATAGAGATATATAAAAGATACAGAGTGAATGGGTGAACATAGTGTGTACAGTCCGTCAATAAATAAATGTAGTATGTACAATAAATAAATGTAATATGTACATATGTTCAGTCTATAAAGTGATATAAAGGATGTATAGTGTAAAGTAAGTGTATAGTGCGCCAGTGGTTAGAGTCCAAGATGGTTGCAGATAGTGCGTGTTTAAAGTTCTTAAAGTCCTCATAGTTCTCATATGGAGGTCAGCCTTGGTTGTGGAGCCTGAAGCATGAAGGACTGAGCCAGGCGCTTTGTGTTGTGCCGAGGGGGAATGAGTCTGTGGCTGAAGGTGCTCCTCATCTTGACTTGAAATGAGCTAAAACGAAGCGTTTCAGACAGAGGATAAATACAAGTATATTCAGGCAGACAGTATGAGGAAAATAAAGTTGGTTTTTTTAACATTACAGCATTTAAACATGTTCTAGTAGAAACAAAATACAAGTATGAATCTGAAAATGAGCACGATATGTGACCTTTAAGTATATTTGCAGACAAAGGAGTCCACCTCACTAGTCTACTCGCCTTCATGATTGATGATATAATTGTGAGGTGATTCAGCGCAACTAAACAGCACAGTTCACACACAATGTAGGTGTGTTTTTTTTCTGTACTGTTTTTTTTGTATGTATTTCATTGTTTTTATTGGATTGTTTTCCACTGTTTGGTTACACATTGTGTGTACTTCTTGTTGTTGTTGTTGTTTAACTTTTGTTGTATTTTTTAAATTATGTTAGTTTAGATCTTTTTTGTTATTGTTTATTTTTCTCCTGGGGTTTGGGGGAGCTCCTTTGTATATAAGCCTGTGGCTTCTTGACCTCTCTTGACACATTTCTTGTTTGTTTTTCATTGACTGGATTTTGTGTAGTTTTATATATTAATGATGTCTAATTATCTTTTGATATGTTTAAATATTTTCTTTTTTTTGTACTGTTTTTTGTATGTATTTCATTGTTTTTATTGGATTGTTTTCCACTGTTTGGTTAGGGTTTTTCTGCACATTTTTTTTCATTGACTGGATTTTGCGCAGTTTTATATATTAATGATGTTGAATTATCTTTTGATATGTTTAAATATTTTCTTTTTTTTTTGTACTGTTTTTTGTATGTATTTCATTGTTTTTATTGGATTGTTTTCCACTGTTTGGTAAGGGTTTTTCTGCACATTTTTTTTTCACTGACTGGATTTTGTGCAGTTTTATATATGTGTAAATAAATAAATTAAAAAATAGATATATTATATATAATTGTGTGGTGATTCAGTGCAACTAAACAACACAGTTCACACACAATGTAGGTGTGTTTGTCTTTTCACCTGCATGTTTCCTAAATAAAAGGTAGGAGGAGTCATGCTGGTACACACACACACACGATTGGCCTCAACCTGTAGACCTGTCTGGTAGGAGCACAGAGAGGCAGCCAGGGAGGGGTTGTTATACCGACATACTTACAATACAGAGCAGTGAAACTATCTCTAGATTAACTAACACCAGAGAGAGAGGGCATCTATCTCTACTGTGTGCCCTCAGATGCTCTACTACGCTCTACTGGATCTCTATCTGTGTGTGTGGTGTTGAGTTGAGGAGGTAAAGCGCATGTTTAATGGCATTGTGGAAGAAGAAGTGTCCGCGGCGCTCTCCGGCTGGAAGAGGAGACATCACGGCGAGAGGTAGCTAACGTTAGCTCGCTAACAAGGTCAGTCTTTTAGGGGTTTTCTGTCCGCTGGTTTTTTATTTAGCAGCAGCAGCATCGTTATTAAAATGCCACCCTCGTCATCGTTGCTATAACTTCGGCTCGTTTACAGGATTAACACGGAGACACCTCGTCCTCTGGCAGGACAGGTAACCAGATATTTATGTCACCATCTAGCTTGTATAGTTAGCTCGGCGGCTATCACCGCTTCTCACTCGCAAGCCGGGCTTTTTATTCGACTTTTTAAGCTCACAATAACACTGCTTTGTGGAGGTTATACTGCATCAGTAGTGCAGCCTAGCTGAGCTAACATTAGCTGCAGTATTTAGAGAGAGAGAGGAAGGTATTTGTGTGGTGGATGCTCCAGAAACAAGCAGCAGCAGCAGCCTCCTAGAATAAAACAGGTGCATCTCTGCGCTAGCGGTGCACAGATGCAGGATAAAGCGCAGCTAGTTTCTTTCCATTGTGAGGCTTTTTTTAGGGATTTATATTCCCACAAAGACAGATTTACTTGATGTAGTGCTGTTAAATGATTCATCAAGGTTGGACGTCGTTATCATTTACAAAAGGCCTCGTCTACATAGTCCAATAGAAAAGGAGGACAAGTGAAACTGGGCCTGGTTAGTTAGCTAATGTTAGCTGTGAGACAGTCACCGGCTACTGGGACACTTAATGTCAATCCTGAAGCATTTTAATGTCGTTCTTTTGTTTATTCACACGATAAAAAATGTCATTTTTACTGTCCTCAAACACAGACTATGTTATCTTTAGTGGTCTTAAACTGGGAAGGTGTTGGTGTAGCCTTACTTACTATTAGTTAGCTTGCATTTGTTTAATGTTAGTTACTGTAGCTTTTGATTTAACCTTTTGTTATGTTTGCTTTAACACATGTGGCTTGTAATGTCACAATCATTATAAACTGGGAATTAATGTGCAATTTTCAGATAAAAGTGGGCACTTGTTGGGAAAGCTTTGCAGAGCAGATATTGAGAGTTGGCATTGTTTTACTCTTCCTTCATGCTTTAGATACCTCTGATTTCTGCAGAAAAAGAGATTGGTTGACTCCTCTAACAGGGTCTAATGGTTTTAAACTGGGAAGGGCTGCTGTAATCTAACTTAGTATTAGTTAGCATGGATTTTTTAACGTTAGTTCCTGTAGCTTTTGCTTTAACCTTATGTTATGTTTGCTTTAACACGTGACTTGTATTGTCACAATCATTATAAACCGGGAATTAATGTGCACGACAACAGATGCATCTAATTTTCAGACAAAAGTTGGGAAGCTTTGCAGAGCAGGGATTGAGAGTTGGCATTGTTTAACTCTTCCTAAATGCCTTTTAGATACCTCTGATTTCTGCACAAAAAGAGATTTGTTGACTCCTTTAACAGGGTATCTTATCTTTTAGTGGTTTTAAACTAGGAAGGGCTGGTGTAGCCTTACTTACTATTAGTTAGCTTTTATTTGTTTAATGTTAGTTCCTGTAGCTTTTGCTTTAACCTTATGTTGTCATATAATATAACAAGTTAGAGCACATGTGTTGCTTGTAATGTCATAGTCATTATAAACTGGAAATTAATGTGCAATTGTCAGATACAAGTGGGCACTTGTTGGGAAAGCTTTGCAGAGCAGAGATTGAGAGTTGGCATTGTTTTACTCTTCCTTCATGCTTTAGATACCTCTGATTTCATGCACAAAAAGAGATTTGTCGACTCCTCTAACAGGGTATCTTATCTTTTTAGTGGTTTTAAACTGGGAAGGTGTTGGTGTAGCCTAACTTGCTATTAGTTAGCATGAATTTGTTTAACGTTAATTCCTGTAGCTTTGCTTTATGTTGTCATATAATATAACAAGTTAGGAACACATGTGGCTTGTAATGTCACAATCATTATAAACTGGAAATGAATGTGCACGACAACCCACAGATTTTCAGATAAAAGTGGATACTTGTTGGGAAGGTTTTACAGAGATTGAGAGTTGGCATTGTTTTACTCTTCCTTCATGCTCTAGATACCTCTGATTTCAATGGAAATGCACAAAAAGAGATTTGTTGACTCCTCTAACAGGGTATCTTATCTTTTTAGTGGTTTTAAACTGGGAAGGGCTGCTGTAGCCTAACTTACTGTCAGATAGCTTGCATTTGTTTAACGTTAGTTCCTGTAGCTTTTGCTTTAACCTTATGTTGTCATATAATAGTCAGAACACATGTGTCTTGTAATGTCACGATCATTATAAACTGGGAATTAATGTGCTGTGATACATGTAATTTTCAGATAAAAGTGTGCACTTGTTGGGAAGCTTTGCAGAGCAGAGATTGAGAGTTGGCATTGTTTTACTCTTCCTTCATGCTTTAGATACCTCTGATTTCAATGGAAATGCACAAAAAGAGATTTGTTGACTCCTCTAACAGGGTATCTTATCTTTTTAGTGGTTTTAAACTGGGAAGGGCTGTTGTAGCCTAACTTACTGTCAGATAGCTTGCATTTGTTTAACATTAGTTCCTGTAGCTTTTGCTTTAACCTTATGTTGTCATATAATAGTCAGAACACATGTGTCTTGTAATGTCACGATCATTACTGGGAATTAATGTGCTGTGATACATGTAATTTTCAGATAAAAGTGTGCACTTGTTGGGAAGCTTTGCAGAGCAGAGATTGAGAGTTGGCATTGTTTTACTCTTCCTTCATGCTTTAGATACCTCTGATTTCAATGGAAATGCACAAAAAGAGATTTGTTGACTCCTCTAACAGGGTATCTTATCTTTTTAGTGGTTTTAAACTGGGAAGGGCTGTTGTAGCCTAACTTACTGTCAGATAGCTTGCATTTGTTTAACATTAGTTCCTGTAGCTTTTGCTTTAACCTTATGTTGTCATATAATAGTCAGAACACATGTGTCTTGTAATGTCACGATCATTACTGGGAATTAATGTGCTGTGATACATGTAATTTTCAGATAAAAGTGTGCACTTGTTGGGAAGCTTTGCAGAGCAGAGATTGAGAGTTGGCATTGTTTTACTCTTCCTTTATGCTCTAGATACCTCTGATTTCAATGGAAATGCACAAAAAGAGATTTGTTGACACCTCTAACAGGGTATCTTATCTTTTTAGTGGTTTTAAACTGGGAAGGGCTGGTGTAACCTAACTTACTATCAGATAGCTTGCATTTGTTTAACGTTAGTTCCCGTAGCTTTTGCTTTAACCTTATGTTATGTTTGCTTTAACACATGGGGCTTGTAATGTCACAATCATTTTAAATTGGAAATTAATGTGCACGACAACCCACTAATTTTCAGATAAAAGTGGGCACTTGTTGGGCAAGCTTTTGCAGAGCAGAAATTGAGAGTTGGCATTGTTTTACTCTTCCTTCATGCTTTAGATAACTCTGATTTCATGCACAAAAGAGATTTGTTGACTCCTCTAACACTGGGGTTTTGACAGCAGAGTTTGTTTTCCTGTAGCATTAAACGAAGTTGCTCTCAGGTCATCATGCCAGGTTAGACTTTTCACTCAGCCAAGGCCGAGTTTGTGTTTTCTCCCCACATATTTCATTACTTGGGTTGAACAGTGTGGAGGGGCAACACAAGGGAAACATCCAATTGCAAAGCAAGCTTGTCTTGTGGATATGTTTGTTATTCAGCTCATGCACTATCCAGAGGCTGCTGGATGTGGTACGTCAATTCAATTGGCCCTGAGTGCCACTGTGCATCGGAGCCCTAATTATTTTTGATGGTTTTCAAGTTTTAACTACTGTTGAACTGCAGAAAGCATAGATACCGTGGTTGTAAACGGTTTCGTCTCCACCCCCCCTCCCGCCCCCCAATAGAGCAGGCGTCATTGTGAAATGGTCAGAAATCACCTGCACTCAAGCTTGAGTCATTGTACTGTTTATCATGCATAAAAAGGGCTCGTCGTGAAAACAATGAGGTTTTAATAGGTGTTCAGTGGAAAATTAAGTCGCATTATACACATCTCCCAAATAAATGATACTTTTATAGAACCTTTGTTTTACCATTTGGGCTTTTCAAACTACATGTCTTAAATATTTTAGGAAGATGGCTTAGTTGGAAATTGTCATGATGATGACAATGAGGTACAATTATCCCCTCTATTAGCAATGTGACTAAGGCAGGTTGTGCTTTTCAACAAATAGGCTTTGTGTGTGCTCTCTTCTTACAGTGGTGGTGATGAAGTACATGATGCACATTTTATTTGTGTGGTTCTACTCAATGCTTTTACAGTCAGTCCTATCAAACAGAGGCCTCTACTATGAAGCAGGATTTGGCGTTAGCGAAGTAACTTCAGGGTTAACCCTGGGTTATCCGTCCTATGAAGGTGGTTCACTTTTTTCACCGGGGTAGATCGCCATGGTAACTTATGCTGAACACCTAATCTGCTCCGGAGCAGGTCATGTTCCAGATAAGAGGTCAACTTGTATAAAAGCACCACCTAAAGACCAATCAAAGCTTGTATGATAATATTACACAAATTCACAGAAGTTACAGTCATGATCCAGGCTAAAAGTAACACAGTTTTAACTGACAAATGCAGGAAGTACAGCTGGCTGTATGCTGTGGGTGTGTACTGCTTTGAATTATGTTTTTATATTTATTTTTTTACTTGTTCTGAAGTCCGTTTCACACTGCCGGTGTCGGGGATGCAGCTGAAAGAAGGCTAAAATAGTCATACACGCCACAATCTTGTCAGTAGTAAGTAATAAGTCTGTTAATTTACGCATTCACACATCGGTAATTTTCTTCTTTTACCAGCTGTCCTTCCTGCATTTGGCAGCTTCAACTGTGTTACTTTTAGTCTGGATTATGTGTTTCACTCCTGTAAAATATGCCACTCTGTTGACTGTAGACTTGTTGTCCATGTTGCTGCTAACACCGCTCCTTTCATGTGAACCCGCTCATAACCAGATTGAGAAACCTTGGTTTGACTTACCGAGTTGATAACCAGCACCGTAGGGCCTCTTAGTGGGATTGCGTTTGTTAGGGTTAGTTAAGCCAGAAGATACCCTGGGTATGTTGAACTCTCTTCGTAGTACAGGCCTCAGGCTACATGGTTTCATCTTGTTAAGCCATGTTTTGATTGTTGGCCTTTTCCTCAAATGACACATCCTCATTTCATGTTCTATTATGCACATTCGTTTCAATATTGTTTTGTTGTGCGTGAACGGCGTGTTAGAACGCTGCAAATCGACATATTAAAACATTTCATATTTCTTAATGAGATGTTGTTTGAATTGGATTCTGAATTACTCGCACACTGTGAAATGAGAACGTGATAGAATCTAGGCCACATTGTGGAGAGCTCACTTTGATGCTCAGATGTTGCTTTTTTTTCCCACGTGTGTGTGTGTGTGTGTGTGTGTGGCAACAGCCTGAGGTTAGGTGTGCTCATTCTGAATTAACTTATGGATAAAACCTATTTCATGTTTATGTTTGTGTTTAACATATAAACACACATTGATAGATGAATCAGGCTATATGTTTTGCCTTTACACTCAGCTGGCATATTGTGTTGTATTGAAGATTCAGCCTTTAAGTAAAAGAGACTCCTTAGTGTTTGGTTTCTGTCTAGGAAAAAAAGATGTCAGATAAGGTGCGTGTCTCAACCTGGTTAACGGGTTAGGTGAGATATGACTCGGTACTCTCTCCGCCTATTTGCGAGTGGGTGGCAAAATGTCACATTAGCAAAACAGATACCCAGTGTTACTACTTTTTCATGTTTCAGAGTGACTGTTCTTGTTGATATATCTTATGTTTTGTATTCATATGTCATTTCTTTGATACGTCCAAACTACCTGCAGCATAGTGGAGGGTTCAGGAGGAGCCCTGTGGATGTGAATTGATTGTATGTTCTAGTTTTCCCAGCTGGCAGTCTAGTCATAACAGTTCACCTCTGTGCCAGAAACACCACATCATATACCCGCAGTAGATATTAATCATAGTCATTTACACAGAAAGCTGCTTACACAGATTACACAATATGGTCTGAGTTGTTTTGTCTTGCATATTTTAGCTTATGTTTTTATTAGTCACTGACAGTAGATGATCTACTGACACAATTGATTTTCCCAGCAAACAAATAGCTGACTGTAGCTGCCTTAGTATGTAGGTTTTTGTCCAATGATGAATCATACATTTTGTAATGCAAAAGCAGTGGGTTGGCCTGTCTCAGTAGCACTGGCTGAGCTGTACACCACTATCGAGATACTGGCTTCTTACAATTATATGATCAGATCAGAATAAGGTGGGCAGTTCTTTTAAAAAAAAAGAGGGAGACTGTACTTGAATCCACAGAAACCTAAGTTGCAAAAGTTACTGTGTGTAGTAGTGGTGTGAATTTGGCAAGATTAACAGAAGGCTGACTATTAATTTGAACTACACGATTTATAATAATGTAGTTTATTGTTTTTTAATGACTTTTGCAAAAACTGAGTCATCTTTGGTAAAACAAGAATAAAGTGATTCAGTATGTCTTGGCATAATTTGTATTATGAGTCAACACACAATTGCAGAAGTCTGTTTTTGTCAGTCCCTTGAGATTACGGCCTTTTATAAAAATAAAATTGCCTCATGAGATCTGAGGCCAATGTTTTTAAGAAAAGAAAACTAATAATTAAACTAAATAACTAAAAAATACCAAGCACCGCCCACCATCCGGAGCAAACTTTCTCATTTCACAGCTAAACAGTACACTACGAAGATGTTTCCGAAAACATTAGAGTCAAGAAATAGACATCCCTGTAACAGGATATTGATTCATATTTGATCAGCGCTGCCTATTTTGACCGTTTGATCGGAGTTCGCGAGTGATTGACAGTTGCCTCCGTTGAATGAACAGCCAATGGGAACGCTCTCTCTCTGAAATGACCTGTGATTGGTCAAAGTCTCCTGACACAGGCTAGATTTTTTTAAAGCCTGAAAACAGAGCCATGAGGAGCTTCAAAAGGCTAGTTATCTCTCAGAATTACAATATGCTGAAAGATTATTATGGATGTTTTGCCCAATGATGCCAAAACATTTTGCCTACTGCAGGTTTAATTCTTCCTTTGCAACATATGATATAAAATTAGAGGTCTGTACAGACTTTGCAGAATTTCCGACCATTACCGCGAATTCCCACAGAGCGTCTGATCACTCCCACCACCTGCAACAATGTTTTCTATTGAGATTCTTTTTGCCTCATTCAGCAGGGAGAATACAGTCACTCAACTGTTTAATAAGCTGCCTTTTAGAATACATGAATTGCAAATGAGCCTTATTAAATGGGTTTTAAAGGTTAAAAAAACAGCTTCAGACACTGGGAACTAAGAATGAATGAAAATGTTATGGATTTTGCCCTTTTGTTTTTTCGGTACCTGATGTAATTTCTCACAGGAACAGATGTTTGAATGTCAGACATCAGGGCAGCAGTGAAAGTATTATTTTCATGTTATTCAGGTTAAAAGAATGTATACGATCAATTGTCTGACTACAAAGTGAGAGAGAGAAAGCGAGTGGATGAGTGAGAGAAGCAAACTAATCTTCTGGAAGCTTAGCTTTATTTGCTACAGGAGGAGGTAGTTTACTGGAAGACCATGCATTTGTGTGCATGGTTGATTTTAATAATGACTACCTCTCATTATGTTCATTAGATTTTATAGCTTATTCCAAAACAATGAGGTTAAGCGTCTGTTCCTGCCTGCATTAGGGTAAATAATGTACATTTGGTGATGGAACCATTTGTATTTGTTCCCACGAGATCCCTATCTTATCGCAGTGCAGCCCTCTTTTACTGGCTGCTTCTTGTATGAATCATCCAAATGTTGTGGGGGTGAGTTTCAAACAGCATAAAACATTCTTTGAAAGATGGGTTTTGTATAAATTGACTGATTTCATGACGCAGGTTGTTGGATCAAAATGTTGGCCAGTGAATGACATGTATTTTTACTAAGACCCACTGTAAGAAGATTTCTGGGTTTGGGGCAGTTTAGAAGAGACAGTATTTTGTATAAGTTGACGTAACAGCCTTGTGCCAGTCAGGCATTAGGATTCCAGGCAATTGGATGACCCTCCTGCCCGTTTCTGAGTGCTACAGGATTGAGGTTGGCTGGGTCAGCACAATGGAGACTCTAATTCCAACCCCCAGGGCACCTAATTAAAACTTACAACCAAGACAAACAACCTTTGACACTCATGCATCTCGTGAGAATCGCTATTACTGAAAATGCCATGACAGAGAAGTGAAGATCAGCAGGAAATCAATGTGTCCTTTTTCTAATAATGTTTATTACTTCGAAACTACATGTGTAGAATCTAAATAGAAAGTGGAAATATAGTTTATGCTGTTGGCACAAATAACTAATTGCATGCATTTTTGGGATCAGCATTTTCAGCCAGTGTTGGTGTGGTGATTTATTAATTCCAAATATTACCTCAGTTAGCCTATAAATTATTCTGGGAGGACAAATGCTGTGTTCAAAATCACTCCGTCCTTCACTCATTCACTAGTACTTATATAAGAGACATGGAGGTTCAAACCTCTCTCCCTCCCCCCCTTCTTTCTCTCTAATTACAAACACCAAAAACTAGTTTTGCTGTATAAGAAAAAAAGTCAGTAACAACTGAAATGCATTATTAAAAAATTGCTTTCAATCAACTGTCAATAATTAAAGGAATTTCTATACCTCATTGGTGAATCTCGCGCTTCTGAGACAATTTTGTTAAATCGTGGAGAGTCGAATGTTTACCAACCTAGTAAATATAGTGTGTTAGATGGTAAACGGAGTGATTTCGGACACAGCAAATGTATGTTGCAGTATCAGGTAGTGTTAATTTTGTCAGCTATTTTTTTATGTAGTATTAAGGCCTTTACACATCAGGGGTGTTTTTTTTATGCGATTGATTCGCAGGTCAATATGTTGTTTTTTAACTGTGATTTTTGTCATGGACACTTTAACACGGAACGCAAATATTTACATGGTGGAAAAGTGGCATATTTGTTTTCCCAACAAGGTCGTTTTTTCTGAGCTTTGGCACCGCAAAAAAAGGCATCAACCAATCATGTTGTGCTGAACGGGTTGAGTTGCGCTTACATTTAGTATAGGATTAAAAGACAACAACTGGAGGCTCCGTAGTCCAAACAAAACTTTATTACTCCTTTCAACCTTGACAAAGGCAGTGCATACCAGAACCACTCCTTCTGTTCTTATCTTTCACAATAAAAGCTATAGACATAATATTCATATCATAAACTACTGTAGCACCATAGACCATTTTAAAACTTGTGTGAAATGCGTGACGCAGTTGTAGCATGCAATACAGTATACAAACTGTGTTGGTAGTATTTGGGTGGGAAGATGTGTTGTGATCAGTATGAATTTACTGTGTAAGTGGTTATAATATTTGTATGTTTGCACTGATGTTTTTTTCTTCTCACTTTGTCTGACTCATTTTTGTTTTTTGTCTTTCTTTTTTTTCTCACATAGCTGGCTGACATGGCTGTCTAACAGGCTGCCAAAGATCTCTTCATGGATCACAGAGGACAACAAAGAGAAACCACTGCATCTGTGAGCATAGCCAATAACTAGGGAGTCTGACCCACAAGCATATCATCAGACTGACGTCAGTGCATGTGGCCTCTTAAGTGGTTCATAGACATCTGTTGGGCAGCCCAAAGGCCTATTGCTATGCACTATAAACGAAAAGACATGAGCTGTGGGGATGCTGGGAGGAGCAGGCTTCTTTCGTGTAGGACTATCCCTCTGGTAATAGGGCTTCTGGTGACCATGGCCCAGGGCACCGTGCCAGAACAGCAAGAGACACTGGTGGAGATGATATCTGTCGAACTAGAGGCGTCTATGCAGTCCTCTGTGCTCTCTGAGCTCCAGGCTGCAGCATCTTCAGTTGGTGAGGGGCCGCCTACAGCGATCCCAGATTCTTCTGCAAAGAATGGGGGAGTTCACACCGGCATCCCCGACTCCTCGGCAATCGTAGGCCAGGTGTTTCAGTTGAAGGTTCCGCCAGGACCTGCCAACGCAACCTGCAATGTCCATGTAAGTAACCTGAAGATTAGACATAATCAGAAGCAATAAATGTTGAGAAATCCATTGATTTTTATGTGAGAAATAATTATTTAACATTAATTTAATGAGATCGTAATTAATCAATGAGAACAGCATTTGTGTTGAAAAAAGACACTCAGAATATCAAATGGGGAGTATGGTATGTTGTACTTTTTTTCTCCTTTTTATGTGGGAGGTTCCTTTTTTATTAGTTTAAATAGACCCAACCCTGTATAATTTTTTAACTTAAGTATGATGAATGATTGAAAAAGGAGTATCACAGAGGATGGGTGTTAACATTAACTATCTTTTTATTGTTCTTTTATGTCTCTTATGGGGACTACAGTATTTTTTTTGTCTGTTTTAAATGCATAATATATAGTATTTATCCCTTCAGTTTTGATTACTGTATCACTGCTGATTGAAGCTGACTTTGGTGCAATTTGTTCCAGTCAGACTTATGAATGAGATGAGATTATTATTGGCCCGAGTGGCGATGCAGAATGATATCCTGTCATACAGTAATAACTCAAAATGAAGAGTGATGACTCACATAGTTATTATGAATAGAAGCTCACTCCGCTTCCTGTTCATATTTGGCGAGATTTGATAAACTGAATGGAATATGAAGGGGGTTGGGGAGATAGTGAAAGCATTTCTGCCTTAACTGTAGATATGTGAAAGTTTTGCATTCATCTATTCTGTTTGGTTTTTCTTGTTCTCGTTTCACTGGCAACTCGGGCAATATTAAACCGTTAAATACAGACTTATATGTATGTTAATTGATTCATCGTTTAGTAATGACCAACCAGTTTCTAGTTACAACTTCACAGTTGCCAATATTTACATGTTTTTCTCTGTTTCATATTATTATAAAAGTCCGAGTCAAACTAAGTCATTTCTAAGACATCACTTGGATCCTGGTAACTTTTAATGGCCAGTCATAATTCATTTTGGGGTGAATTATCACTTAATGAAATAAGTAATGACTTTTTCCTTTTCTGACTTAACTTATATCTAAGAAGTATTGCAGTGGTACAAAGCGGTAATAGTGTTTCTCTTTTTCCTCCTGTAGCTCACTGAAATGGGAAAGGAGACTTTACCCTCCTGGCTATATTGGGACAAAGAAAGCTGCATTCTGAGAGGCTTGGCCCTGGAGCAGGATAAAGGTGTGTATCATATCTTGGTGTCTGGAGAGGAGATAATTGAGAAGACTGGCAGCCAAGTGTTCCCCAGTACGGTCTTCTCTATTGAAGTGTACCCAGAAGAACGGGCAGACACTGAGCCAGCCCTGCTCACTCTGCAGTCGGATATCAGTGGCATCCAGCCTTTCACCTGTGGCTCTGAGGAGCTCGTCACTGTCCTCACTGTCATCTTGGATGCTGACTTGACAAAGATGGTTGCTGAACAGAGGGTCAACTTACTGGGCATTATGAGAAAATTCTCTCATGTGCCCCTGGAGCACATGAGGGTGGTCCCTGTTGTCAACAACCGCTTATTTGACATGTCTGCTTTCATGGCTGGACCAGGGAATGCCAAGAAGGTGGTGGAAAATGGGGCCCTACTGTCATGGAAACTGGGATGTGCCCTTGACCAGGGCAGTATCCCTGACATTAGTAGCGTCCAATCCTCAGCAAAGGATGGGACTATGTCAGCTAGGCTGGGATACCCAGTGGTTGGCTGGCACATTGTCAACAAAAAGCCCCATGGAGTGAAACGGGTCAGACGGCAGTTGTACAATACTCCTACTCCAGTGCCCTCCCTGCTTCCTCCGACTACTCACCCAGAGCCCCCTGTACGTGTTGTTCCCACGCCAACTTCGCCCTCTATTGCCCTGGCAACGGAAAATTCTGCTCCCCCTGTCCGGGGTCCTTTGCCTCTTCCAGTGAAGCCCACTATGAGGGTCAGAGATCAGATAGCCCACACACCAGTGTTTGGACCTCCCCAACCCACAAGAGTACTAGGAACTACAAGCACCATCCCTATTCAGCCCACCATGACCAGGCCTACAATTGTGGAGGCCACTGCTTTGCCAACACCACCAAGCACCACCAAAAAACCCAGACCCACTTCCACCAGGAAACCCAAGAAGATCAAAACCACCACCCCAGCCCCCCAGGAACCCAAATCCACCACACCTAAACCGCCCAAACGCACCACTACTCTCTCTTTGACTCCAGAGTCTTTGAATCAAAACCCAGAGATCCGCAACCCCATTGATCAGGTGAATGCATGGGTTGGCACATACTTCGAGGTTAAGATTCCTCCTGATACGTTCTTTGACAGGGAGGATGGTACTACCGATAAGCTGCGTTTGACTTTGAAGAAGACCCCCAAAGAAGCAGTGAGTGAAACCTCTTGGATACAGTTCAACAGCACTATCCAGCTTTTGTACGGCCTCCCAGAGGAGCAGCATGAGGGGAAACACGAGTACTTCATGTTGGCCACTGATAAGGCTGGGAGTAGCATCATGGATGCATTTGAGGTTCAAGTCAACCGTTGGTCTACTAATGACAAACCATCCGTTGTGTTTGCTGCTCGTTTCCACGGTGACCCCAAAACGTTAAGCACTGACGTCCATAAGAAGATTCTTTTGACCAAAAAATTAGCTTATGCCCTCGGCGATCGCAACAGCAGCACGGTAACCTTGAGAAGCATCACTAGAGGCTCCATTGTGGTGGAATGGACCAATAACAGTCTCCAGCAGAGTTCTTGTCCAAAGGACCAGATCACAGTCCTCAGCAACAGGATCTCTGATCCCCAAGGGACGCCTAAACTGGCCTTCATCAAAGCCATGGAGCCTGATTTCAAACCCATTAACATCTCCATTCGTGGCACCAATAAATGTCAGAGCTACACGTTCATCCCACCGGGAGAGGTGCCGATGCCTGTTCTTCCTACAGCGACACCTTCACCTGGGACAGGTCGCAGGAGCAGCGACGATGTTTACCTACACACCGTCATTCCCGCTGTAGTGGTAGCTGCCCTGCTGCTCATAGCCGGGATCATTGCCATGGTCTGCTACCGCAAGAAGCGCAAAGGGAAGATGACCATAGAGGAGCAGGCCACTTTCATCAAGAAAGGAGTCCCCATAATATTTGCAGATGAGTTGGATGATTCCAAGTCACCCCCGTCCTCCAGCATCCCTCTTATCCTTCAGGAGGAAAAGCCCCCACTTCCCCCTCCAGAGTACCCAAACATGGCTGGCCCCCACAGTACCCTGCTTAACCAGGATCTGCTGGAGGAGTATTCAGTTTATCAAGATGATGATCCTAATGCACCTCCTTACCAGCCCCCACCACCATTTACTGTCCCCATAGAGGGCAAAGGGTCTCGCCCCAAGAACATGACCTCATACAGGTCACCACCTCCCTACGTGCCTCCCTAACGCATACTAGAGCTTTCAGTTTGGAAAGCAAGAGCAATGTAGGGATGCTTGTTGAAAACTACTACAGGAGTAATTTTACATGTGTTCAATGAGATGGCTTTGACTTTATAGAGGAGCAGGCAACCATACCCACATATTTGACCATCATG
This sequence comes from Sebastiscus albofasciatus, assembly GCA_916701655.1. NCBI lineage: Eukaryota > Metazoa > Chordata > Actinopteri > Perciformes > Sebastidae > Sebastiscus > Sebastiscus albofasciatus. The sequence continues at coordinate 76,110 of CAKAOI010051432.1, read as the reverse complement.
GATAAGACACTATCGTACAATTCTACTACTGGCACAGGGCAAATGGACGGGGAACAGTTTGTAATTCCAGCACTCTTTTTTTTTTTTTGTCGTCCTTCAGATCTGCTTTTGACTTCTTGCATATTCTTTTTTTGTCTGTTTTTTTTTTTTGCCAAGAAGAGTCAATTTTTATCTTCAATGATGTACTATTTCTATTGTATAGAAAATAATAAAGAAGCAGGAAAGACTGAAGCCCACAGGGCCTTTGAGCAGGTGTCACCATGACAACAGACTTGAGGCTCCCCCTCACAATGTTAATCTTTATGAGTTCTATATCACTCTTATCTGTCCTTCGGCTAGGTTTACTAAGATTTTGCACCTGTTATTTCTAGAGGGGAATGAAACACTAAAAGCCAAACTGAAAGCATGAAACACTTTATTTACACAAAAATCTGTTTGTTTCTTCGACTTTGATCTCTCCCTCTTCTCTCCTATGCTTTGCTCCCTCTTGACAATAACATGCAAACCTTGCACTTATGCAAATTCTTGTTAAACCTTGCACTATGTGTCTTGCGCAGAAATGAACGCAGTAAGTGGTAGTCCAATAAGGAGAAAAAGAGTTTTTTCTTTTTGTATCCTTGAAGTCACCACATGACTGAGATTCCTCTGGTACTTGATCACAAAGGACATTACACTGATCACGCCTGTTGTAGATGTAGCCTAATTAAGTTACAAAACAAATAATGACTTTTTTTTTTTTTCTTTTGTTAATGTGTGTGCCACTGAACCTGCCTGTGAGATGACTGGTTTTGCTGTTGCCAAGGTGATGTCTGTGGTCACAAGGCAGACCGTGTGGGGTTGCTACGACAATAACGAAGGGGCCAGTGGAATGCTGTGGTTCACAGCGACATAGTCCTAGTTAATGGAGACATAGTCAATGAGGTGGATCCACTGTCTTTTATTCAGTTGGTTTTGTTGGTATGAGGGGTGGGTGGGCTTAGAGTACTGTATTATCACTGCTCTGCCTCTAGGTGTTGCACTGTTATGTTTAGTGCACTGCCTGTTGTCAGTTCAGATGAGGCATGGGGACAAGGGGATGTACATAATTGTGTGCCTGTGAAATTAAACAACTCCATAATGTTAGTGTTTTATCAGTAAACCTAGTAGTCAGGAAAGGGAGGGCCAGAGTGGGAAATAATTTTATTTTTTAATTGTATGTCTAGATTTATGATCACAATCATGGAAAAAAATGACTTTATAGTTTGTGAGGGTACAAAAGAACGTTTACCTGCCCATCACAAAAAAAATAATGCATTATCTCAATATGATGGGGAACAAAGAAACCACTACAATATGTGAATTATGTACATTTCATATCTGATATCACCATAAGAAAAAATGGTTAAAAATCTAATGTTTTTACTGAGTTTTTGATACAGTCTTAAACTTGTTTTATGAAAATATATTAATAAAATGTAATACTATTTGTAAAGCCTCAAAGATGGTGTATAGTCCCTTTTTATTTGAGAAAATGAATCTGTTATATATAATCTGTTATATAT